>JAVLUZ010000734.1:248885-511201 GCA_036768485.1 Mermis nigrescens
TTTGCCTAAGAATCGGACTTATTTAATATCTTGTGATTCCAGAATTCATAGTACGAAATACGATTTGAGTTTTAATTAATTATTTCGTCGTCCGTAGAGGTATATAGGAACATTTTGCTGAGTGTCCCTGATCTGTTATTTAGACTGCAACTGCTACCCGAGTGGTTCAATAGACGATGGCAAATGCGACTTGATTAGCGGGCAGTGCTTGTGCCGTCAGCACGTGACTGGTGAAAAATGCAATCTTTGCGACGTACGTGTTATTGAAATAATAATTTTCAACTATGGCAGTTTACCTTTACTTGAAAAAATAATTAATTATTATGTTTATATTACTATTACTTATTATTTATGATTATTAATTGTTTGAAGCCACTTTTTGCTGATTATAATTTTATAATTTAGCCTAAAGACTAACTAGAGAACAATGACTTGTGAAATGTCTGAGCGAGCAAAAATTAATTTAGCTTGAGCAAAGTACAAAAATGTACGCAATATCCTCGATTGATGTGCAACTTAATCGGCGCCCTGAGCTCGTCAGAAAATTTTTAATGCATGTATTTTCGGTTGTCGCCAGAAATTGACGCAGATTGTGAAAACAATTAAAATATGTAGCGTATTTTAATAGTACTTTTTGACTGTATTCTTCCACTACATTTATGCATGCTACAAGATTAGAGGTCTCGACCTCCCAGAAAAAAAAATTAATGAGAAATTCGCTCAGAAAAAAACAAAGTTCAATGTAAAAATGAAATTGTTTTTCTAAAATGAACCGCGTCATTCGTATTCATGTGCACTCGCACCTTTTTCATGATAAAACTATATTTACGAAGCAATCGTTAAAATAGAAGCCTTTAGACGTTTTAAGCCTAGTGATATTTTCATATTTTCTAGCATTTTCACGATTTGTATTTGATAAATGTGTACAATGAGGTCTACTGGCATGTCACTTTTCGGTGTAAAAGCAGGCATGTATCTCTGGGGGAATGTGGGGGGGGGTTCAGAACCCCTAAAAATTTAGAAAAATCGGAAAAAATAGGACTTTTTAAAAGTTATTTTGTGCTATTTTTGGTCTTTTGGGCTTAGTCCCCCTAAAATTGGTGTTGCCCCACCAAACAGGACGGCCAGCTACTAGCCTATGTAAAAGAAGCTTTAAATCCGAAATTTTAGGAGGGTTATTTTAATATTACCTCTGGATCGGGATGTCAGCCTTGCGCATGCCACTCGGAAGGATCCGATGGCATCACATGCGATCAAATCAATGGTCAATGCAGTTGCAAACCCGGAGTGACCGGCGTACATTGTGCTCAGTGCAAGCCGAATTTTTATGGACTGTCGAACGATGGATGCAAGCGTCAGTAACAGCCGAATCCGATTGCGGGATCTGTAGCATAGATCCACAGCATGGCCTGCCTGGGGGCTGGGTTCATTAGGCCTGGAGGGAGCAAATATCGAGCTTTTTTGGACCAAAATTACGTTAAAAGCTGGTAGAAATGCTAAAACAGCTAAAAACTATTATGCTAATTTCCAGTCTCTGTTCAATTTTAGGCACTTTTGAAGAACATTTTCATTGTTATCGATTTTTTGCCTTCATTTCGCCTCATTCTTCTCAACGAATTTCACATTTTTTCATAATGGGTTCTAGACCCCAAGTCCCCAGGTGCATGTCTGATTTGGAGTAATTGGTCGGCGAAGTTGGAAAAAGTTGTAAGATGAAATTATAGCAAAATCGGAAAACGAACCGGGTAGGAATCGAATCATTCGCAACACTCGTGTAGTGCTAGAAATTTAATAAAAACAGGTTTCATAGGCCCAATTTGTGCTATTTTAAGTTTTAAACCGTTTTTGAGATCATCGCAGATCAACATAGCTAAAAACATGATTTTTCTCCGTGACTGAAGTGACCTCATCCTCGAACTAGTTTGAAATCAGACCGATATGAACTTATACTTAGGAACATTGTCAGATATCTGGCCATCGAAATTCTATTCTTACCCAACTACTAAATTTTTCTTGGGATAGAGACATATGACCATACATTTAAGGGCTCAAAATTTTTGGTGGAGATCCCCGCCCAGCCATTTTTAGAGGGATGGGTTTAATGACCTCAATCTTTGGCCAAAGATCGCCTAAAAACGTCCAAAAAAATCAATTTCCCCCAAAAATCGGGAGGGGGGTCAAAAATTTTCTGGCTTATGAGGGATGAGGGGGCGATCAACTTTCGGCGGGGGATACCCATCCCCTGTTACATTTGTGCGTATGACGGTAGCTCTAATGATTTGTGTATTCAATATGAAATCAGGATTGCACCAATCTATTTTTTGGCTGCACTGTCGCATTTTCCAGAGTGCCCAGTTTGCCCTGCTGCCGGTCACATTTGTGATCCCGTCACAGGTCGTTGCGTATGCCCACCGTACACCGTTGGTGATATGTGCGAATCTTGTGCTCCGAACACGTGGGACTACGATGCATACAAAGGCTGCAAAACGTGCGATTGTGATACTTCGGGCTCAGTCGGTTCGTCTCATTTTTTGACATAAATTCGTAATTATTTTGCTGGCATCACGAATTAGATTTTTTTGCATACATAATACATAATTTGCTTAATCCTATATCACGCAATCGACGTAACCTTTTTTCTATTGGACTACCGAACCTTCCGCTTTCTGACGCAATTAACCATTGCTTATGTACATTGTCTGAAATTAAAAAAATCGATTATATCTACATCTTAAGTCCGGCTTCACAAGCTCCAGATTTTCATAATGTGCCTTGAGTAAAAATTAAAATCAAACCGTTTATCGATTTATTGACCGAGCTTATTGAAACTTTATCTTAAAAATAGTATAAAAGGTGCTAAAATGGTGATCTTTTCTCCGGAAAGCCTTTGTGTGAGCTTAAAAAATTTTTTTCGTACCATCTTTTTGTGGAAATTTCGAAAAATTTTGAATTTTCCGCATAGCGCGAGAAAAACGCTTCAAGGTTGGCAAGGTACGTCTTGATCCGAAGAATTTGACGTTTTCTGCTATTCTACAATTAAAAATTATCAGAAGGCCGACTGGTCGACCACATACTTCGTTTTCATCTTTGATTTTCAAAGTCTTTTTGTCCTCGCCCTTCCTCTTTTCTTCATCCTTTTATCACACTGACGACTGCATATTACTCTTAGACGCCTCGTGCGATTTAACCTCCGGGTTATGCAAATGTAGAGTCGGTTACACTGGCAAAAAGTGTGACCAGTGCACACATGGGCACTACAAATTTCCGTCATGCTTCAAATGCAATTGCAATGCGCCAGGCACCAATGAGCTCACGTGCGTCGCACAAAATGGATGTTCGTGCGACGAAAAAGGACAGTGCAATTGTAAGGTGGGCGGAATGAGCAAAATTTTTAAATTTTGAGCTTTTGTACGTTTTTTGTTCAAAAATTTACTGTAGCTGCTCTATTTTCTACGGTAGTTGCCGGTTTTAACGTAATTGACTCGGAATGGAACGTTTTGGCGCCGCCGCCGCCGTTTTGGCGCCACACTCTTTGTAATATTATTAATCATTTACATTTCATTTATGATACAGATTCTGGAAGCCCATTTAATTTTCTACGTGATGGTATAAATTACTGTTAGAATCTTTGAATTTAGTGAGATAATTAAATGCATCTAAAAATGCACTGGATTTTCTACAGGTTTTTCAGTCGTACACAAATGGATACTCATCGAATCGAAAAGAACAATATGCTATTCTGTAGCTTGTAGAACCTGCTTCCTGAATATATAGTTTATTTTAAAATTGCTTAAAAATTGAATTAATTAGTTTAATTTATAAATTGCTGGCGCCAAAACGGCAGCGCCAAAACGTCATAGACCCTAATTGACTATATAACGGATTACGATCATTTAAATATCAACAGAGAAGTCTGGGAACTTAATCAGATAAGTATTTGAGATCATGGGAAATGGGATAGGACGTGCTATGCAGCACGTTGGATTTCGATTCTCCGGAAGGTGTGTAAGATTCTCAAATTTGGCTTTTGAAAAGGGCAAAAAGAAGAACGAAGCGACCAAACCATAGAAAACGACAAAGTTGTCGTTAAAAGCCATTTTAAATCCCAGATTATGGTAATTTTTTACCCTTTCAACCGCCAAAACACAATATAAAAGCAAGAAAAGCACTACATCCGATTAAGCGTAAAGATTTTGGTACTTTAATGTCGACTTAACTCTTAAACACAAGATAAAACTTGCCGCCTTTTCTAGGTGGAAAGAGCCACAAACTGTGGTTGGGAAATATGTAATGGTAAAACAAGAGACATTTTTTTCACGAAATACTCTTAAAATTGCCTATAATTATAGAGCAAGTGCTGCTTTCCTGATCCAAATAAACAGTAAACAAATTTCATTTTAATACAAAAAAGTGCAAGCCGCAGTTGAATTCTACCAATTGGTTGCACCTAACACCTCTGATGGTAATTTATAAAACTAAGTGCGAAAAATCCGTCATCTATTTTATAGCATCATTGTCCATCATTTACAATTATTCCGTGCACGAAATTCTTAATAAACAATTCCAATCATAATTTAATTTAACGAAACGTGCCAGGACATCAAAAACTTAGAAAATGTAGTTGCAACGTTTAATCCAGGTTTATCTCATTATACCGCCGGTCATTTTTGAAAATCAGAAAGAAAAAATAATAAATAAAAAATCATTAAATGTACTTTTGGAAATTTGTCCTGAACTCGATTCAGATACTTATTTTATCATTCGTTCCGTTCTGCATTTGTTGACTAATTTATAAAATTATTACCATTTTTTGCTTCATTTGTTTTATTTTTATGATGCTCCTAGAAAAATGTGATCGGTGAAAAGTGCAACGACTGCAGCGCGACTTCGTTTAGCCTGGAAGCCGACAATCCTAGCGGATGCACCGAATGCTTCTGCTTTAATCGCACAAAATTTTGCATTCAGTCTTCGTTCATATGGAGACAGGTGCCAACATACAGACATATATTTAACGGGGGCAGTTTAGGGGACTCATCACCCAAAGTTGAACGTCCCCTCATTTCCTCCAAGTCATTAAAAATTTTGAACCCCTTTTTGGCGAAAACTTTCTTTTTTCCGGCTATTTTTAGCTTTTATTTTGCCATTTTTCGCCAGAAATTGGAGTCATTAGCTGCACGCTAAAAAATCGCCTCGGGCACCCTCACCCGAAATTTCGAGTTGTTACATGTTTGGGTGCAGAACAAGGCACGGATTATGTATTTTTGTCGTAATTCTACGATCATTTTCATGATAATTTTACATATGCTTTTTGTATCATAGAAACATTCTTTTTGAATTGCACTGCTTGCTTGCGAGTATTTGCTCCTGAAGTCTTTTCAGGAAGAATACACCTTGCACAAACGAAAGACTCAGCGATGAAGTATGTAATGCAACCTTCTAAAGTGCTGTTATACACATAATCTGCAGATATGTATTGTCACTTACTGGCTAGTAATAGATTCTAACGGCTCTAATTGCATTCGAAGAATAATGGACGAACGTACCCTTGGAGAACTTCTGATTCCCATATATAAGAATGGCTACTGTCTGATCCTGGACAAAATGCTGTTTTGCATTTTGTTTCTTAAAAGTTCGATATTTTGCACGTTTATTTACATTAATTTTATTTTACGTTTCCAGAAAATTAAGTTCGATGCAAGCATTTTACGTATAATTGTGTAGACATTTTGCTTCGAATATTGCCAGATTATTTCACTTCACGCCAGATGTTCTAGAAACCATTAGGGAAAAATTTTTGCACTACCCCTCAGAATTTCGATGTTTTATATGTCTAAGTATGGACGTAAAAATCATTAACCACGGTTTATCTCAATCGTTCTGAACGATTATGTATCTCACTCTTTATTTACAATAACTTATTTTTGTACTCAGATCTCTTTTCAAAGTGTATTTTCTTTCGATTTCTTTCCATTCGGTATATTAAATATCCATCGGTACTCAAATATACATTATTATGCATGGTCAAACTTTTAAAGGTGATAGCTATGTGCGTTGTATAAATGGTTCTATAGCTAAAAAACGGTTACACCATTTTGAACCCATCGGTTTTGAGCATTTGTAACACATATATGAGTGGTTTTTTCAAACTCACAAACATTCTTATATAACATTTTTGTATTATAAATATCTATTTATGCCCCTTTGAAGAAGGAACATATTTAGTCCTTTTGGAACTCCGAAAAAACACTATATAGCTTTTCTGATCTCACACGGTATGTTTCTGAGTGCAAAAAGATCACAGCTAGTTCTCTGAGTTCAAAATGGCTATGTAGCAATTTTTCGGCCAAAATAGCTGTATACTCGTACGCACATAGCTATCAGTTGAGTAAAGCTCCGGGGTGTAATGCCCTCCCTCAATTGCCATGTCCAGGAGCGGATTTAAGGGGGCAGTGGGCGGCCACTCCCCCCATTGGCCAAAAATAATTGGCTAATTTTAGAAGGGATACGTAACTTTCAATGATTTTTGGCCGTCATTGATTATAATTTTTCAAATTTTTCCGGCGCTTCGCGTCAGATAATATTTATTAATAACATTTATTTATCTTCTTGGCGGTCCGGAAGCCATACTTTTGCCGAGGGGTTAGGTTTTAGACGATTTCAAGAGCATACGCAGCTTTTTCAGCACAGTTTTCTTCTATTTTCGAGCATATTTTTCAAAATTTCGATGTTCTGCGTCAAGCAGGGGCGGATTTAGGGGGGGGCGGGGAAGCGGCCGCCTCCCCCATTGGCCCAAAATAATGCGCAAAATTAAGGATTTTTGAGCGATTTTTAGCGATTTTTGTGTCAAAACGGCTAATTTTTCTGCCCAATTCAAGGTTCTGCCCCCCCCCCTTAGGGGTACCGCCGCCCCTAGGAAAATCCTGGATCCGCCACTGGCGTCAAGTGATATAAATACAGAGAATAGAGCGGTAATTCGAGCTTTTGAAGGTTCTTGCGATTTAATTACACAAATTCGTCGGCTCTTCCCGCCAAATAAAATCAACGAAATTCAATGATTTTTTTCCAGCAAATTTGTCGAAAATTTCAAATTTCTTCTAAAAAAATGTTATGCAAAAAGCGATTTTGAATAAAAGCAGACAACGCAAAATGCCGAAAAAAGGCTATTTCGCACGTGAAGGGCAAATTTTTGGACTTATTTTGGACGATTGTTGGAATAGTTGGGGTACCGCACCCCGCCCCCCCCCCACTTCCCCCCTTAGAAAAATCCTAGTTTCGCCACTGGCCATGTCCATTTATGTTCGAATAGGAAAGACGTTTTCGACCTTTGATTATTCATACTTGACTTTTTAATTTAGTTGAATGTGCGACTAATTGATGCATCGATAGCTACTTCTTTCTGAATTCGATATTTAAGGTAACATCTGAGAAAAGAACGGTTTCGTTCGACCAACCCTGGGCTTCAGTCGAGAAACGTTTTGGATTGAATGTGCTACCACTTGAGCCCTCGTCGGTTAACGTGCGTAATTTTGAATCGAGTCAACTATACTGGTCCTTACCGGCTCAATTTTTGGGCGACAAGGTGATGAAGTTATTAATTTTCATGACTTTAAACAAGGTAACACTTTATGTAAGCGATGATAAATAGCCTTAAGAAGTACTAACTGACTACTAAGTAGTAGGTAAATAAATTTTTTACCCACAATGCGTGGGGTGGGGTCCTAATGAAAATTTTGAATTTAGTTAAGTGAACTATGCCAAAAAGTATGTTATTATTTATTTATTTATTATTTATATATTTTTATTACTTTTTTATTATTTATTTATCATTCTATTTATTTATTTTTATTTTATCTTTATTTATTATTCGATTTTTTTGTTATTTATTCTGAATTTGTATTTGCTCATATATTTACACATACAGGGTGTCCCACATTAGTTTTTACAGGTTGTCCCGTTTGATTGTCCAAACTAATATCTTGCGTTTAGTCAATCAATTCTTGATATGTTCTAAAAGTTTACAGAGCGAATATTGAATGTCTAATAGGCTATCGACTGATAAAGTTTGGCGTGATCTGATTGCGTACTCTCCAAAATATAACATTTTCACAGAATCTATTTTTCTTCGCAAAGCTAAAATTGTTGTTCTGACTTTTGGCATAAATTTCACATGAACTTGCGTAAACTTATTCAATATTTTTTCACAAGCATGTAGATACTGAGAATTCATAATTTTTTATTGCTTTAGTGGTTTAAATCGTGGATCGCAAAATACGTGAGTTTTAAAATAAAAGACTACCAAAAATCTAAGGTTTTAACTAATTCCTGCAGTTTACGCTATGAAGAAGCAAAATCGGTCTATCCCTGTCAGTTTGATTTCTATTGGATTTTCTAACTATATCCGAAAAATCGTAAAAAATATAAGAATTAATGGAGTTATTACGAAAAAAATGAATGTTGGATTGCTATAGGTGGGCCACCCTGTACTACTTTCCTTTACAAGTCTTTAGAGCCGTAGTAGCGATTTCACAATAATTCCATCAAAATCAAATATACGTATGTGGGTGTTTTGAATTGTTTTTGACAGTATGCATTCGCTACCGGTCAAGTCAATCCGAATCTGACTGAAATCTTTTAAATTTTCACCGCTTTGCTTTTTATCCAGGTGACATCCTACAACGGTTACTTGCGATTCAGAATTATTAACAAAAGTCGAGATCACTTCCGCAGCTACAGCAGGCCGGATGAGCGTATTTTCGAGCGTTATCCGATGGTTGTTTTAGTGGGCAATCATCGCATCGTAATGGAACATTATAAAAGCTCGTCCGAGATATCAGAAGACGGCGTTTATTTCGTTAAATTACGCGAGGTGCGCAATGCGCTTATGTACTATATAATATTTGAGCGGTATTCTTGTAAATTAATAATTTTTCATATGCTAAAAAAACTTGAATCGGTACAGCAAATAAACTGGAAAAATTCTTTCTAATCGAACGATTGCTTCAGGATGCTTGGAAGAATCGGCACAAATCGGGAAAACACGTCGATAGACAAACAATGATGGTTGCATTGCAAAATCTGCAAGCCATTTTCGTCCGCGCTACGTTTATCGAGAACGTTAACAAAGCGAGGTAAGTTTTTGCTGGATCAATTTTCTCTCATATTTTCTTCTCAATTCTAATGAATTAATTGTTGCGCCGACCCGTAAATTTTATCACAAATGTACACGGTTTTTTGTATTCGGCAAAGATTTTTCCGATGTATAAGGACTTTTCGGAACCGTCTTTGTACATGTACAAGGATTTTTGGGAAGACGAAAACTGAAAAAAGTGTAAAATAACCAAAACATTTCGGCGCTTCGCGCCAAAATGAGTGATTGTCTGTCCCATACATTTTTATAATGGCATAATTTGCATTCAGAATAGAAAAATGTCGAATTTTTCGGCGCTTCGCGCCGTTTCGAGACAATTTTTAGAAATTTTGCGTCAAAAACCTAGAAATTGGCTAAAATACACTACTAAAGGTTGAAAAACCTTGTTTTACCACACTAAAGTTGCCACTGTATCATATTATAGTACACACAAATTTGCATGTACAAAATGTGCAAAGACTTTTGGGGACCATCTTTGTAGATTAACAGAGGAAACTTGTACAAATGTACGTAGGGAGGGGGGCAGCCGGCTGGGGGGTGGTGAAAAATTGTGCTTTTGGGGCAAAATAACCTCAAAAACTCGTATAAGCACTAAAATAGCCTTAAAACTATTTACATTATTACTTAGTTTTCGGCAAATTTAAAGCACTTCTAAAGAAAATATACAATCGTCATTTATCTCTTGACCTTCATCTTACCTCATTTTCCGCAGAAAATTTCCCATTTTTCCATTCTGGGGGTCTGGACTTCCCCCAAACCATCGCACGGGCACATCTGGTCACGAAATGATTGGCCCTTCGGAAATCGACTTCTAAGCATCATGGAAGAATATATAAATACAATGTCGAATAGTATTCGATTCTGCGTTGCATGCTTATTTTTTCATAACGCAATCTGACCATTTAATTTTTCATTGATTAAAAACAAAACATATCTCAGTTCTTCAATTCTCACGACTACATCGATCAAAAAATTCGTTTTACCGCTTCCAGCTTCACCGACGTGGCTTAGACATTGAAAAAACAGACTCGCAACATTCATGTGCTTTATCCTAATTTAGTTGACACCGTATGCAAATTTTTCGATACTTTTTCTGCAGAACAGAGCCCGGTAGTCGACATTTGGAGGGGCCTGTCACCAGGCACGTAGCTGGCCGTCCTATTTTTAGGGAAACCAACACCAATTCTGTGGGGACTAAGCCCAAAAAGACCAAAAATAGCACAAAATAATGTTCAAAAAGTCCAATTTTCCTGAATTTTGGGGGTTCCGGACCCCCATCCTCCCAGAGCTATGTACGTGCCTGCCTGTCACTTCGTGACACCTTGTAGTACTAATTTTTAGATCTGATCCTCGGTATTCTCATGCTGCATTTGCATGACGTTTGCCATATGTTTTCTTTCAGCTTATTGGATGCTAGCATGGATATTGGCATCTCAGAGGACACTTCCGTAACGTTGAGTCGTACATCCATCGGAGTCGAAGCATGCGATTGTCCTGGTGGCTACAGCGGAAGCTCTTGCCAAGTTAGCAGTTTTAAGGCTCGATTCTTTTCAATTATATTCGAATATGAAGAGTGCATTTTTATTTTATAATAAGTGTTAATTTTTATTGATTTTATTTTTTGTTTATCTGCACATTCGAATTACTTCGCCTGATCGTCAATTTAGCTATTAAAGTCAAATAACCAAGGCGCTTCGTAAGAGCTCAAATGCGTGATCTAGTTGTCAGAGTTCTACTGACTACTCGTAGTATATGAAATGGGTACTTCGTCAGCAGTTGTATAACCGTAGGATCATGAAAGGCCTTTTTTAAAACCTTTTCATGCCGCTATTATGCCGCTATTATTTGATAATCGAATTGGAAGAACTCTCGCAATAAATAAAAAATGATTGTGAAATTATTTGCGTTTTTTAGTTTTTTATTCAAATACTAATTTTATTGCATTTAAATATTAGAATCCGGCTGAAGGATTCTGTCGGAAGAAAATTAGCAATTATTTGGATAGCGAAAATGACTTGGATTTGGTTGGCTCAGCGGTGCCTTGTAGTTGTCACTCGCACTCGAATACTTGCGATAGCGAAACATGTCGATGCACGGTAAGTCTCACAAATTAATACGATAGGCCTGTTGATTAGAGCATTGATTAAAAATAAAAAACCATTAGACCACTATGTCTGGTTGATTTTATTAGCTGTCTAGGGACAAAAATTTGATAGACTTGTGGTATTTTCGAAAGCCAATATATTGGATGGATCGAAACCCAAGGCCAACACAAGAGGGAACAAAATCGGGCCCAACCCAGAAAACTCACTACATGCTGAGGTAGAATACAGACTTTTTTGCGGATTTCGTGGAGTTAAGGGATGTTAACTTTTTGGGACTTCAAGGATTTCAGGGACTACAAGGTTTTCAGGGACTTTAGGGATTTCAGGGACTTCAAGGATTTCAGGGACTTCAGGGATTTCAGGAACTTCAGGGACTTCAGGGGTTCCGATTTCACGTTGTTTAATAGTTTTGCGAATTCCAGAAAGTTTAATGATTTTAAAGACTTGTGCGTTTAGTGCTGCTAACTTGTTTTTATTCTTTACAAGGGTTCCCGAAAGGAAAAAATAAAACTCCTCATCAGTCTCATCAGTAATGCAGATAGGTTAAATGATAGATAAATGTGTCCAATTTTGAAATCAATCAAAAGATTTTACGATTTTTCTTAAATTTTTTCCTTGCACTCCTTTACATATGTTGATAATAACATTGTATACGAAATAGCTCACTGTAACATCTAAATTATGTACGTATGAATGAATCATTGCTTTCACCATTCACTATACATTTTTGAAAATTGTATAAAAGAGTCCCATATGCTTCCATTGTCGTCCTTGTACTTCTGTCTAAATGTAAAGTCTGTAAAGTCGTCTAGGTGTGTAGCTAAGCGGTCGCTATTCTTGAGTCCATGCATGCTGGCAAATCGTTGCTTAGTAATTCCCCAGAGACCCTCAATCGTGTTAGTATGAACTCCGTCAGAAGTTACAAGCTCTCGGTTGTGATAAACGGTGGCATGAGAATATCCAGTATTGTGAAGTGCACTATAAGTAGCAAATCCATCATGAAAAATCGTAGTGCTACGTGGTATATGCTTTTGTATTAGCGGAATCAATGTTTCTCTGTTTGCCGATTCAATCGATACATTAAACGCACTTTTTTCCTGACTTTTGCACGATTCCAAATACGAATACAAGTTTATCTTGTTTTGTGATACCTTTGTTGTTTTTAGCATTTTTCCCAAAGTACGATTCGTCTATTTCGACGCATACTGTCTCGCTGCCAATAAATACATCGTCTGAAAACTTTATCGGGTTAGAAAAACTGCAACGTATGTATGTACCTACACGTGTTTTCCTTCATGACCCGTTGACCATTTGTATCCGCAGAAGTGTAATGCATCGCCGCGCACCCGCATCAGTTGCTTCAGATGTCTTTAGGTCAGCTGCAGGCGAACGTGCAAGCTCACCCTTTGCTATAGCCGAAACGTGGTTTTACATACACGGATACACTACTCCACGCTTATTAATATGGAGAGTGCTTAGCTTGCTTTAGATGCGTATACGTCAGCTGCGTCAAGTACATTCATACGACACGAGCTTACCACTTCGTGCATAGTATACAGCAAAGAGCCTGAACTCCTTGAAGTCCCTGAAATCCCAAAACTTCCTGAAATCCCTAGAACTCCCTGAAATCCATCGAAAATATGAAAAATTCCAACTCCTTAAAACATTGTAGTAGGTTTTCTGGGTTGGCCCCAAAATTCTTTCTTTAGGGTCAGGTTAAAAATTGGCTTGCTTTTCTTTTTTCTTCCGGAACAATCAGCCAAGTCTACTGCTTTATCGAAAAATTTCAAAAATATTTTACCTCTTAAAAAATATTATACCTCTTGAAAATCTATAATATTAATTTCGAGTTTCTGTTTGTGTTTTTATTTGTGGGGAAAAGTTTTTACTGAATAATACAGTGATATTCATATTTTGGCTCAATAAGTATTCTAGAACCTCTAATTCAGAATTTTTGATCAAAATGGCTCAATCTAGCTCCTGAAACCCGGAAACGACGGATGACTATAAAAAGTTTCGGCGGCTCTTACGACTTGAGATAATTGCGTTGGGGCGAATTCGTTACGCCTTCCTAGACCAACGTTTCAATGCGCTATCGACTGGTGTAAACTACATTACACTGCAATCTAAACTGATGAAATACCGCAAGAAAAAGGTCTTGTCTTTTTGTCTTTTTCTTGTCTTCAAAAAAATCTCAAAAAATCTTTCAAATATTTCGGATCGCAGCGGATGAATTTTATTTAAATTTCAAATGTTTGTTGAATATGTTATGGTTGACCTCACTGTGGAATTTCAAGAAAATTCATCTGATTGGTTCCTGAGGTAAAGGATCCCAAACGGACCCTATCCATACCATGGACGGGTTAACAGAAAATTGCGAAACGTTCCAACAAATATGATTAATCGTTTTAGATCGAGCTCGCAGCAAGCCAAAATATCAAACTAGGAATACTATTTTGGATGGTGTAAACTAGGGCGCGTGAAATTTGATGTAAACCAACCGGAAGCAGCAAACGCGCGGCTTTCGAAAATGCTAATACAAATTCAAATATTACTGCTTCCAGTGGCTAATTTTGCATTGTTTTCGTTCGTTTTACCTTGCTCTTAAGTCTTTATTTTTTTGCATCATCTTTGGGAAATGAGTGGAGAAAAGTGTTTATCAAATGCCTTTAAATTGCTATGCTATTCCGTCTAAATCAGCTGTGTTGTCTGCAACAGTTTTCATTCGACAACTGCTTGATCGCTTTTCAAATCTAATTTTGATCATTATTGACGGAACCAGGATTTCGTAACAAGAAGGCGGAACCCTAAATTTTCCCAATAGTGTAAGAATTCGTCCTAAAACACCGTTTATTCTGCTAAAAGCAGCAGTTTTTGCCGTCCTTTGATAGACAGAATCATTTGTGATCCAAATAAAGATCAAAAATCCTCAAAGTTTTCCTCCGAAAACCGCGCAAAATTAGTGCAGAAATCGGCTCAACGCGCTGAAGAATACCAGATCACTATAAAGAACTGACAAAATCTTGGTTATCCTTGTGCTGTATATTAACTACTCTTTTAACGTGAAAATAAGAGTTTTTAAAGCCCATTAATGTCCGTAAATACCATTAATGAGTATTATCTTGCGCGAAGCACCGTAAAATTCTGAAAAACTGATAAGAAATGGCTAAAATAATGAAAAATGCACATTATCTCCTGATTGCAGCTATTTTTTGAGACAGCGGTTGGCCGTCCCCCCTATATCCGCGCTTGTTGATCAATTTACTTGCATTTTATAGGATTGTCAACATAACACATCTGGAGATTTTTGTGAATATTGCGCGCCAGGGTTTTATGGTAATTCAAAGCACGGAACAGAGCATGACTGCCAAAAATGCGCGTGCCCGACTGAACAGCACAGCTTTAGCAAATCCTGCTACGCCACTACACACAATGCCTACGGTTATGTGTGTGATCAATGTCAAGAAGGTCATTCGGGAGACCGTTGTGAAACGTACGTACTGCCCTTTTGATATGTTTCATTATGACACCTTAAAATTCTGAATATTTCTGAATTTTTAAATCTCAAATTTCCGAGCACTGATGAAGAAGAAATAGTCGATTCGCGTCCAAAGCATAGACATGTTCAATGTGATTCTACTTTTCTATGAAAACCTTATTTTCTATGAAAACCTTTAAAAAATGGTAGTGGATGGAATCACGCTAGCTTAAAGCATTTTAAATCAATTTTTGAAATTCTAAATATCTAATTACTCAAGTGAGTAAATTTCGGATTGAATTTTATGTTTTTACTCGAGGTTCGAATAGGAAGAATTTTCCTATTGTTATATTTGCGACAATTTTTATATGTTATATCTTTATTCCACTTAATACATATTCTTGACATTAATCTATAGCTATTGCGATTCGTTTCGAATATGTACTTCTTATATTCTTGGACATACACGGGCACGGAGAGAGATGAGAGGGTTCATTACCCCTGAGCTTTGAGACAGCTGATAGTTATATGGCCGTTTTGGCCGAAAAAACATTGCTATATAGCTTTTTTGGGCTCATAAAACTAGCTAGATAGCCTGTTTAGACTCGGAAACATACCGAATGAGTTCAAAATGCTGTACAGTCGTTTTTTCTGACTCTCAAAAGGATTCTTAACAATTTTCTTACTTTAAAAAGGGCTACGTAGCTATTTTTAGTCCTAAGAAGGCTGTATAATTGTGAGTTTAAAAGCGCTGTATATTTGCCACGAGTTATCTAAAACGATGGTTCTAAAAGCGAAACGATCGTTTTTTACAACGCACTTAGCTATCTCGAAGATTTTAATTTTAAATTCCCACCCTGATACCTTAACCTTGCGCGCCTATGGCTGTTAGTGATGATTTCTATGCTTCGCTTATTTCTTTGTTTTTGTTCCATGAATATGATCATGCTAATTTCTCGATTATATCAGCCTAGATTAGACGGATCGTACAGGAACTGATTATCTTTTTCAATTAGCTGGGAAAGTTTTAGAAAGGACTGATGTACGAGTAACATGGTAGTTGTCCTGTAGTTTCATCGTGATCGCCATTTTAGGTGTGTTTCTGGCTATTTTGGCGACCCGATCTCCTCTGGGAAACCGTGTCGAAAATGCGCCTGCAATAAATACGGTTCAGTATCCGATACCTGCGATAGGGTCAATGGACAGTGTTCCTGCAGAGCTGAGGTCACTGGTCGCGATTGTTCTGAGTGCCGACCCAGATACGCGCTGATTGGTTCGCATTGTACTTGTAAGTTGGTTGAGTTTACGCCAGTCATCTGTCAGTAAACAATCGAAAGAGGTCATAATAAATCAGTAAAATAAGACAATCGATTGATTAATTAATATTTAAAAAAGTAATTTGAAAAATATAAAAGCAATTCAATTATACAATTTGCTTTAATCCTCAGGCTGCTTATTGTCTTTCAAAGTTGCTTGAATAAATTGCATACATATGTGTATAAAATTAGTGTTTAATTTAGATCTTCATTCTTAACGTTTCCATCATGTTTTATTTTTCTGCAGCTCGGTAATCTATGCACAGCATGGCCAATATGATTAATCAGCCGGTCTTAGTGGGGGAGGGGTGAAAAATGGAGCTTTTTCGGGGCTAAACTGACCTCAAAAATTTGTATAATCGCTGTAATAGCGTTAAAACTATGTTATTGCACAGTTTCTCGTGATTTAATGCACTTTTGAAAAAGATTTTTAATTTTCATTCACATTGGGCCTTCATTTTGCCTCATTTTCCTCAGAAAATTTCCCATTTTTCTTATTCTAGGGGGTATAGACCCCTAATTCTCTACGTGCTTCTCTGATCCTTATCAGTTACGAAATAGCTCAGTTCTATCGTTCTTGGTCTAACGAAAATCAGTGCATGCTCACCTGATATAAATTTCTTCATTTTTATATCATTGCATGAGGCATCTGCAGATATTTTTGTCTTTCTAAGTTTTGCGAGACGTGAGCAGCTTGTCACATATCCAAATTTCGTTTCTTGAAGCCCCGAATTGATAGAATAAGAGCCGTTTTTTATTTGTTCCTTTGCTGTTTTAATACTTATTGGAGCGGAATGGGACGTTTTGGCGCCACACTCTTTGTATTATTATTATTATTGTTATTATTAATTATTCACATTTCATTTACGATTAAAGTATAATACAGATTCAATTCTCTGCGTGATGGAACAAATTACTTTTAGAATATCTTTGAATTCAGTGAGATAATTAAATGCATCTAGAAATACACTGGATTTTCTGCGGTTTTTCGGTCGCACACAAATGGATACTCATCGAATCGAAAAGAACAATATGCTATTTTGTAGCTTGTAAAACCTGCTTTCTGAATATATAATTTTTTTAAAATTGCTTCAAAGTTGATTTAATTAGAATAATTTATATGTTGCTGGCGCTAAAACGGCGGTGCCAAAACGTCGTGAGCCCTTGTTGGAGAATAATATTCGGCGGAATGAGCAGAAAATTTGTTTTTTAGCGTGTGATCAAGGTTGCACGAAAGAACTCATGTCTTCAATGGACGACCTTGACTTATTGATTGAATCCTACAACTTCACTGGCCTCGTCCCAGCTCCCTGGGGTCGTTTAGCCAAAATCAAGAATTTTATTACAGACACTCAGCAGTTTATCGATAACTTATCGCAAGAAAATGAAACATTGCACAATCGTGTCAGCGCCAAGTTAACTTATGCTAAAAAACGGCTCACCGATGCCCAAAAGGTGTTTGATGAGACGAAATACATCAACGAATCGAGGCAAACTTTCATGGATAAAGCGGATGGATTAATTGAATCGGGTTACGACATATTAGGCGAAATTGACAATATCTGGTCGAAGATTCACAGTAAGTTTCGTTCTGGGTTTAGTAGTATCCAGATAGGTATAGCATGGGATTTCAGGAGGGTTGGAACCAAAAGAATTTTTTTAATCTTTTTGGGCTCAAAATGGTGGATATGTGTCAAAAACGTCATTTGGTGGCGTTCCTGATCATGCTGCGTCTTTCTAGAATGTAAAAACAAAACAAATATTTAAAAAATATCGGAAAAAATCGAATAAATTCTCCAAACATAATCTATAAATGAGTATATGGCGCAAAGCGTCGGAAATTTGACACTTTCGAGCAAGCAGGTAACCGAAAAACGCTTAAAAGAATACCTTTTCAACGAGTTTTTAGGGATATCGCGAATTTGGGGAGGAAAACCTTTCAAGGAGGGGGCAATTCCTTAAGATAATCAAAGGCGAATCCAGGATTTTTTGACGAAGGAACCGAGACTTTCGCAGGAGTGATAAAAATTGTCCAGAAAATCCGTTCGTCATGCTTAAAAGTTAAAATATCGATTTTTTCGTTTTCTTGTAGACGGAATTGGCGTTCCAGAAAAAGTTAGAAAATTTTGAAAGTTTTCCACGAAAAACGAGCGAAATTATTGCGAAAATCGGTTCAAAGTACTGAAAAATACTCGAGAAATTTTCGTTTAGAACTAGTAGAAAAAATCTTGTTCTGTACATAAACTACTGTGCTGACGTAAAAAAGTTTTAGAACGCCGAAAGTCAGTAAATGTCATTAATGAGTAATGCCCGGTGTGAAGCGCCGGAAAAATTTTTAAAAATCATGAGAAAAAATGCTTGAAATCATTAAAAAATACACAGTGCTTCTCTTTTGCGCCCAACTATTTATTGACAAGAGGCGGCCGCCCCTTTCCCGCTCCCTCTAAATTTGCGCCTGAAGATCATGTATGGTACATAAGTGCACGGTTTTTCTGTTTTCGGCAAAGATTTTTTTGATGTACTAAGACTTTTTCGGGACCGTCTCTGTACATGTACACAGATTTCTGGGAAGACAAAAACTGTAAAATAGTCTAGAATTCCTTAAAAAGTTCCGGCGCTTCGAGCCCAAATGAGTAATTGTTTGTTCGGTATCTCTTTATAATGGCAGAAATTGCATTTAGAAATCGAAAATAGCAAATTTTTCGGCGCTTCGCGTCATTTTAAGACAATTTTCAGTGTTTTTTGTCATCAAAAACCCAGAAATTAGTTTAAAAAACACTACCGAAGGTCGAAAAACCCTGTTTTACCACACCGAAAACGCTACTATACAATATAATTGCACCCGAAAATTTGCATGTACAAAATGTACAAAGGACTTTTGGGCACCATCTTTGTACATGTACAAAGGGATCTTGTACAAAAAAACACTTGGTACATAGTAGTTTCAATACAGCTGCTCCTTGGACGCGAAAGCTAAAACCTACGCCCTATTTAAGTTGCCAAATTGGGTTTTTATTTTAATCGTCGAGTACCTTTCTCTCGGTTGACACTGAACGCTTTTTTTCAAACTTGATCACTCTTTTGGAAGTTCGAAATGCAAACTTCGCGACTAACAGTTTAGACTTTCTAGGGAATCACGCTTTTTTCGTGCGGTACAAAACTTCTGGCTCTACTAAACACACGGATACTCCCGTACTGGCCGAAAAATTTGTCACCGAAGCTAACGAGCTTATCCAGACTATCAGGAGAAATGAGGATGATTTCAATAAGCGGATCAGTTTGACCGAACAAGCGCTCAAGTAATAATATTGAACAGCACTTCGAATTTTTTCAGACTTCTTACGATTTTACGCTGACCTTAAGAACTTGCTTCTCATTCGTAATGATGAATATTTTTCAACCTACAGCACGATTCTTAGACGGGTCAGTTCATTTATTTGTGATATAAATATTTAGGCATATACTTGGTAATCTGAGCATGTTGATCAGACATGCACATTTTGGGAATTGGGTGAATTTTGGAGTTGCCTTTGTTGGGCTCAAAAAATGTGGATACGCCTTAAAAACAGCGTTTTTCGGCGTTTCTGATGATGCTATAGAGCGTAAAACACAAAAAAATTAGAAAAAACAAAAATTCCAAAAAAGTTGAGAAAATATTAGTCAAAAATGAGTGTGTGGCGTTAAGTACCGAAAATTTGACGCTTTTGAGCTAATACATAGATGGCTAAAAACGCTTGAATCAGCACCTTTTCTGCGAATTTTCAATAAAATCTTGTAAGCTTTGGAAAAATCGCGAATTCTGGGGGTAGATTAAAAAAGTTTAGTGGAGAGTGAAGGTTTTCCTTGGGGGAAAAACCCCAAAATCATGTATGATGGTAATTTCTATTACCAGGAAGAATTTTTCCATTTCTCGCATCCTTGGATTTAAATTTCTTGGATTCTATGCGAGACTTTCATTCGTTAGTAAAACGAAACATCGATATTAGGAGCTCACAAGGACTACAGTATTTATTTTTTACCTATTGCTACAGAGATGGCCTAGAGCTCCTGGAGCAAGTAAAAGCTAAGATTTTCAACGACACCGTTACTAAACAAATGGCCGAAGTTATTGCTAACCTGAGCGACAAACTCAACGATGCAAAGCGCGTAATTTGGGAAGACGTTCGTCGAAATTGCACTAACGCCGAAAATATATTGAAGATAACCGAAAAAATGCTGCTGGAGTTTGAGGTAATACTGCACTGAGATCGTTATCACATTTTATGTTTATTGTTCCGTTAGCTATAGTCTGTTTCATTTAACTTTGCGTTTTCTCTTAAATTTTTGCTCAAGAATCAGGCTACAAAAGCGGATTAAAATGTCGATGCTGTAATGCAGCTCAGCACGAAATGGAACGTTTTGGCGCCACATTCTTTGTAATATTATTAATTATTTACATTTCATTTATGAATAAAGTATAATACAGATTCTGTAAGCCCATTCAATTCTCTACGTGATGGTATAAATCACTTTTAGAATATCTTTGAATTTAGTGAGATAATTAAATGCATCTAGAAATACACTGGATTTTCTGCGGTATTTCAGTCGCACACAAATGAATACTCATCGAATCGAAAAGAACAATATGCTATTTGGTAGCTTGTAGAACCTGATTTCTGAATATATAATTTATTTCAAAATTGCTTTAAAATTTATTTAATTAGAATGATTTTTAAGTTGCTGGCGCAAACGGCGCGCCAAAACGTCGTAGACCCTGCGGCTTAGCAATGGCATACGTCTCCACGTGACACGTTATACTGTAGAATATCATATTGACCGGATCAGTTTAAAACACTTTTGTAATCACTTTGAATTTTTTCAAAAACCCTAAAGCTTTATGAAACAGACTATAATAATTCTTGGCATTTGTATTATGAAATTTGTTAAAGCCGATAAGAGGCCTGTTTTTCGCCTTAAAGAAATCAACTTTGCTTCAAAAATTTAATTAAACAATAAAATCCCTATAAATTCAAGCAATTGTCTGAAATACTTGCACTCATCTTTAACCTCGTTTCACGTTATGTACATATGTTGACTAGTGTAGAATACGAGATTGGCAGGATACAAATTCAGGCGTCAAAATGAGATTGTTAGTGAGATGTTTTTTGCTTTAGGGAATTACCAATACTCACATTTTATTAAAATGATCATTCATGAAAGAAATCTCAGTTTTTTGAGAATTTTTTGAGAGATTATCTACGAATATAAATGACGTAGCTAGAGATAGCTCAAATTTACTTGCCAATGCCACAATCGGGGTCGAACAGCGCGAAAAGCCAACTTCTGGATACGCACGATTATTATACGGTAAGAGGCAGAAGTTGAGGGACGGAGTTAAGTAATGATTAATGTTTATTTTTTTCAAAATTTACGATTGTTTCTAACTGGATCACTGTAAATTATTAAAACGGACACATCCCTGGTATGTTCCGTTGCTCTAAATAAGAAAAAAGAGCAACTGAAGTGCTTAGCTGTAAAACCCATCCCCATGCTTCTAACGAAATCAAATTATCCGATTTTTATCCTTATGGGAACATTTTTCTTTCGTTTTTTGGCTTTATTTGCCCGAAAAAAGTTGTTTTATCGTTCTCATTACATTGAATGATCGCCTTAGGCTAAACGAATACTTGGTTTATGCGTGTGTTATGACAGCTTGAAATAACAGTAGCGCACTTTACTTGTTTTGCATACAGTTCAAGGCGAAAAATTATGTACTTACTTTTTGGTTGATTACGGAAATTTCGCGTTGATTTAGAATATGGAATTTGAACTATCCATTGCGCAGAGGCATACGATGTAACTATTAAGGATAATTTTATTGATTACTGTGATTCATTTTTATTTTTAAATTTTAACTGATCTGCCCGGATAACATTTTTATAATAATGTCAATTTTTGACCTATTCCATTAATTTTTGTTAAAAGAAAACTGAAATGAGGCCGATTTTAAAGCGAAAAACACGAATATTGTTGGGCTGGTCAAGGGGAACTTGGATGATGTATAATGAAGAAGTAAATATATAGACAAATAGGGTGTTCGGAAAAAAAGAATACACTTTTATTTTTTCAATAAGTTTTTTATTATATATGTGTACTTGAGCAAAGTTGATTAAACTTTCCACAAATGACCTGCCATATATCTTCTACCTTGTGATAAGAGTTCATTGTCGTACTAAACGTATAGTTGATACCAGGTCCGTATCGAGGATTCGGTCAACGGGAGGGCGGACCCAACATAAATTGGTCTATATCTCTGAAAATTTGGCAGGACAGCTCGCGAAAACCGCATTTTCGACGTTTTTCGACATGCTCTATCCGTTAAGATCGCGTAGAATTCGAACTTTTTTCGAAAAAAAAATTTTAATTTGTAGAGCTATATAAAAATGACATTTTTCAGTCGCGCTTGAGCCAGAAGGATGGAAAATACTTCCCAATTTTAAGATTTCACTACAAATTCATTCCATTTTTCCATCGTTCCGTGCACTATTTTACCTTTCAAAAAATTTTCCCGCCCTCCTTGAATACGGCCCTGGCTGATACTACAGTGCAATTTTGTTAAGGTAATTTGAATTTGTTTAGGTAGTTAAAGAAGCTTAGTATACAGTGATATTTAAATGAAAACAAGATTAAGACAGCGCTGAAAGCAGAATTTCGGTTTTAGAGTGTTCACTGATCTCAGTTTCAATGTCGTCTCAATATCGCACTTTTCCTAAGAAAACGAAATTTGACCAGGCTGCACGCTGCGACGTAATTTTCTTCAAAATGCATAAAATTGATTAAGAGGCATCTTTTTGAGCAAAAATAATTTATTTCAAGCAGGTTTTGGCATGAGTTTTGTATAGTCACTGATTTTATAAAAGCATCGCACTTTGCTGCGCAAATTTCGAAGACAATAATTCGTGCAAGAATGGGTCCGAACTTTCAACGACACATATTTCTAGATTTAAAAATAATACATAATATTCATAGAACACCTAAAATATAGCATAAAACTTATGAATGATGATAGTGCATCTTTCTGATTTGGGGATTGGTGCAGCAGGTAATGTACCACGCATTGTAATAATTGGAAATTTACAGAAGTAAATGCGTATTTAAGTTTGGTCAATAAGGCGCCAAGCAACTAGCACCGAGCGATATACTGTAATTTTTTCTAGTATGTTCAGGAATAATTGTGCCAAGAACTGGCAAAAAATTTTACAGCTTCCAAATTTTCGTAGTTTCAATCATAGATGCGCAAGGTCAAACTTTCAGGGGGTGAAAACCAAAAGTTGCTAGATAGCTATGTGCTTCGTGAAAACGGCTCTTAGTCCTTTTGGGGTCAGAAAATCAGCTATATAGCCTGTTTGGTCTCAGAAAACTAGCTATAAAGCCTTTTTGGATTCACAAACATAGCTATATAGCCTTTTTTGGACTACAAATAGCTATTAATCTCTTTTTGGAGTCGAGAAAATAGCTATAAATTCTTTTGAAAGTCAGAAAAGACAACTAAATAGCATTTCTAAGCTCAAATAAGACTATATAGCTAGTTTTCGAGCCCAAAAAGGCTGTATAGCTAATTTTCTGAGCCCAAAAAAGGCTATACTGCCATGGTTTTTCGGCCAATTTAATGGTTTTACGGCCAAAATCGCTGTATAGCTTTCAGTTTTTCAAAACTCAGGGGGTGGGGCCTGGTGGTAATACCCCCTCACCCCCATGCTTATGTATGGTTTCAACTGAAAAAAATGTATCCTTTTTCTAACAACCTGTACATGTAGTCGTATTTTCTGAATCCAAGTATAAATGAACTAACCTAACGACTTAGTCTGTGCTTTATTATCTTAAGGATGCGAAACAAGTTCTGGTGGATCAAGTCAAAAATGGTACGACGGAATGCGACATGAGAGCGAATCAGTTTGAGCAATTCTTGCCTGAATATCAACAAACGTATTTAATTCCAGCTCGCCGACATGCTGATGACTTATTTGCTAGTGCTGAGCGAATAAATGAGTAAATTCATTGAAATATTGGGTGAAAATGATATAAACTATTTGAAATGACAACAATATTAGCATCATTCATACGAGCTTTAGGACATTTACTAACTTCGCTGATACATTTAGTCTGTTTCTTAACTTAGCGCATGATTTCGCTCGGAAAACTAATTTCCTTATTACTCTAACACTCGATTATTTCTTTGCTTGGCGGAGTAGGTAGCGAATTTTTTTTTAGGTCACCAGCACGGTTTTTTTCGCATTCGGCAAAGATTTTTACCGGACGTACAAAGATTTTTGGGAGAACAAAAACTGTAAAACGTCTAGAATTCCCAAAAGTTTTCGACCCTCCACACCCAAATGATTAATTGTCTGTCCTATATATCTTTAAAATGACAGAATTTGCATTTCGAATGGAGAAACGTCAAATTTTCGGCGCTTCGCGCTGTTTTGAGACAATTTTTAGTAATTCTTGGCGTCGGAAACTCAAAAATTAGCTAAAATACGCTACCAAGGGTCGAAAAACCCTTTTTTACAACACTAAAATCGCTACTGTACCATATTATAGTGCACAAAACTTTGCATATACAAAATGTACAAAGACTTTTGGGGACCATCTTTGTATATGTACAAAGGGACCTTGTACAAAAGAAACACTGGTCACTAGTCGAGCGACGAAGAAATCGGGTTTTACAGTAATAAAGAAATTGGTTTGTCGCGCGAATCCTAAGCACTAGGTTAAAAAGATAGACTGTAGGTGCAGCCGTGCAAAAAAAGACTGTTTTACATTATCCTATGAATTATAGAGGCTTAAATATAGTCTATTGTATTCCAGTTTTAGCATCATTTCACCGGAGTCTCTTACTTCGGCTTCTTTTATCTTCATCCATCAGTAATCTCATGTGGAAGCTGAAAGACAGTCATCTCGCTGAGTATCGAATAAAGTTAGTTTTCCTTTTGCCGAAAAACGTCCGATTCCTAAGGTAAAGCATACGTCATTTACGCTCTTTTCCAATAAATACCAAATTTTTTGGCTCTTATGTTGTCATTCAAGCAGTCAAATTGAATTAGGCTTGCTGATCTGACGGTATAATAGTTAGGTGGTTTGGTTAGTGGTTCTCAACGTGATGCTTTCATCTACATGATTCTAGCATCTTACGAAAAATTGAATTCATCAAATAACATTAAGGTTCTCTTGAATTTTATGACTGAGAACACGTTTCCATAGGGTGGGGCTGAGGGGGTATCACCCCCACCTCAGGGTCTGAGACTTGAATCACTGGCGGACGATTTTGAGCTATCAAACATTTTCTGCATGATTTTTGGGTTCAAAAGCATCATAGATATTAAAAATTTTTTGGCGCTTCGCGCCGACTAATACATTTCTGTTTTGTTTACCTATAAAATACCTAGAATGAACTTAAAATGATCTGAAAAGTCAAAATTTCCGATGAATTCTTATATTTTTTACTTACAAGAATGACGAAACTAGTCAGAATGGGACAAAAAGTAGTTAAAAATGCAGTTTTTTACATTAAAACATGCTAAATGTATATGATGTTTTGGCCATTTTTCATATTTGACTTACAAAAAAGGCTATACTCTAAATTTAGTGGTCCTAAATTTTGGGATTTGACCCCTCTGAATTTTCGACGTTGGGAAACTATGACTGAGAAGAATGCTTTTTATTTATTCCATTCTAATCTTCATCATTTAATCATTGATTTTTGGCTAATATAGCACAATTTTTATTTACTTTTACAGTCTGTTCGCCCCCACTCGACTCAGAGCTGAATCCCCCGTTAATGCATCATCTGCATACGCTCATATAAAACGAGGAATTGAGGATGCGACTCAGGAAGCCGATAAAGCCATGAAATCGGCGCAGATCGCTTACAATAGGGTAGGCTACGTGCTTTCTGTTCATAACTTAAGACATTTTTTAATTTTTGTGTTTTTATCCGTTACTTCAGATTTTTTATTTTCAAGAAGATCAAGCTTTTGCTCTTGGGTAATCGAAATTGTTTAGATTAATTTGGTATTGCCCTAAGCAGTCATCATTATAGTCTATTTAACGAAACCTTGGGCATATGAATCGATTTTTATTATGTACAATAGTGACTTCGAAATTGCTCCTCAGATGGGCCTTAGTAACTTATTTGCGCATGATGAAACTTGCTACAGGTTGTATGCAATATTATGGTCGTGTCATTGCTTCAGTTCAAACAACTTTCATAGTAAATCTACGCCAATTAGAAAATTGCTATTTTTGTTTAAGTTATCCACAGCATTGTCATTTAGTCAATTTACTTAGTAGACACCGTATTCTTTTTGAAAATGTGTAACTAAAATGTGGTCCTTTGATTTTTTAAATTTTTTCATATTAGCCCTCAATAATTCTCGATAAAATAATACAGTGTAAACTGCAGCCTACATTTTTTACAGTAGTGAGAAAATATCTTGGCATTTCCTACCAAAATCTCATAAATTTTCGTAATTTTTCATCACACCACGTTCTCGTTAAAGATATGTTACCTGTAAAATGGTCATTTACCTATTATAATTTTTCATGTATAAGAAGCCTCTGATAACAGCCAATACCACGACTCAATATTAAAGTTAATCCAAATTTATTTACGGTAAGATGTTGTGACATTCTGAGACTAACTCGTCTAATTTCTGGCATTTCTTGGCATCCTATGCTCCATTCAAACACCTATTGCTCAAGAAGTGGTCATTCTATTTTTTTGTATCATAGAAGCCTCTAGTGATAAGCTATAAAATTTAATATGAACAAAGGCCTGCATATGGTATACGCGCTATATTGGAAATTGTCGAAAAAATTGAAGCTAAAAATTGTAGATGTTATATGTTTCTAATCATATCAAAAAATATTAAAGTAATATTATTAGTTTAAAATAATTTTAAAAGATGCACAAATTATTCATCTCTCAAATAAACAAGAATTATCGAATTTGATCATATTGATCCTGAGTTATGATGAAAAATGTCTGACCATGTAAAATTTGACAAATGCGGTGATTTTTGTTACTTTACACTCCTTTTACACAACGAATATCCGTTTTCACAAAAAATGGTTTGCACCATCGATATCAGCGTCAAAAACTACATAACATATATTAAAATCAGGGAAATGTTTTCTTCGACGTGTAGTACATGGCCGGGCTGAATCTTACAGAAAGTGACTCTTAAGCGCTCAAGTCAGTAGCTAAAAAAATGATTTCTGGCAGCCTACAGTAATACGATTCAGCCTACTTAAGCTTCATATGCTTTTCAATTGCTATCTACGGTATCGTGATTGTTGCTTCAGTTTAAATACCTTTCGATTTACATTGGCTCAAGAATTGTGATCCATGCACAAGGTTTCATGAAATTGAGTTTCGATGTTGACAAATAAGCTCTAAAAATAATTTTGGATAATACAAAAAATTATTCTTTCCATGTTCAGCCATGATGTATCGATTCAACTGATATGGTAAAGTTATTACTTATTTATATGCGTATGCATTACGCGAAGATTAATTAAACGCGTTTGCATGCATTTTTCATGCTCCTAAATTATTGCGTAATAATATTGGGATTATTCGTTAGGTTTTTGAAGACAGTGGCGACTTCACTCATCAGTCGAAAAACTCATTGAATACTAGTTCAACATTGCTTGGCTCTGCAGGCAGCTTACAAACTAAGAGTAAGATAAATTCAAGATCGTCTCGGATTTTCTTTATTATCTTAAATTGTTGCCTACGTTCTCAGAGTTAGCCGGAGATCTGGAACAGTTTAGAATGCGGTTGAATCGTGTCCAAGAGAATGACTTGAACACCAGAAAGTTCACGGCAGAAGTTGGCCGAAAATTTCAGAGATTTGATGGTAATGAATCAATGTCATGTTGTTTGTTGTACATTATAATCGTAAAACAGACGACTACAATATATTTGCATATAATTTGTATGCATTCGATATAATTTCTTAAATGTAATTTTTTATAATCATATGTTTTCTATATTCTTGCTCTGTTTTTTAATATATTACCGTGGTCAGAAATTAATTCTTTCGAATTTTGGCAGAACACGGTCAACTTCGAAGCAAATTCTCCGTTATTCTAACTTTGTAAGGATAGATTGCGATCTAAAATGGACTCGCTTTTGATTTGGTTCTATAACTGTTCAATAAATTTAATCTTTCCAAAATACACATTTAAATCTGGTGTTTGAGAAAAAAAACTTGTTGAGCAAACTGCACATTAAAAATTATCATTCTATCGCACGACTTTAATCATTGCTAATCGATAAATTTGGTGATTTTATGGAATTAGCCTTCTTTTGCATTTTCTCTTTATTTTCTAGATAGCTCCGACAAGGTGGAAGATATTGCGAAAGAAGTTAACGACGTAAAAATAAAGTCCGACACATTGCTTTCTGCTACGCAATCACTGTATAATACTGTCGATGAAATTCATTCGAGAGCCGAAAGCGCAAATTCTTTGACCGGCAAATCGCTTAGCATATTGTCAAATGATGGTAAGATCCGTATATGATTTGGGGGAAAGGTTCCCTCCGCCCCCCCCTAGAAATTTTTTGAGGCCCCCTTTGAATTCGTTATTTTTCAGGGGCCGGTCGCAATACCTCGCGCTCAGGCTTAAGCTCGAGCTCGAGCTTAAGTCCGACATGTCGAGCTCAGCTGATCGCGAACTAGAAACCGGTTGCAATATTTTTCTCGACCTCACGATCAACTGAGCTCGAGCCTAAGCTCGAGCTCGGCTGAGCTCGAACTTATGCTCGAGCTAAAGCTCGAGCTCAGTACACATTAACTAGGCGAGCTATGAAGTATAGTGCAATATGCACCTACATTTATTTGTGACGTCGCATTTGTGTGTGCAACTTGTACCTATAGTCTGTTTCTTGGGCATAAATTTTAAGAATTTTTTCGAAAGTTAGCCGATGGATTACGATAATTATATATCTAATCAATGCTATAATTGCAATCTGTCAGCTTATTGTCGGACATAGATTTTAAAATTTGAGCCCAAACTTGTGTGAAACAGAATTTGAATGTAAATTATGTAATGTGCATATGCGCATGCACGTATCATGTTCGATTACAAATGTTTATTAAACAGCATAACATTTTACGGATCTAGTATACAATTTACTCCCCAGCGTTTTTTAGCCGATCCATATAAGCTACAGTAACCAAACTTTACAAGGAGATAGCTATAAGCCTATTGTACTAATCTGGCAAAATTGATTAACTTACGGTGTAAACTTACTGCTTTAAAAAATTTAAAAAAAAACTTACTTCACTTTACTTTAAACTTACTTTTTTTAAACTTACTTTTTTCAATGTAGGATGTTGATTGAGTTACAAAAAACTGCTTTGTTTGAGATCCACCGAATCGTTTACAATTTTTAGATGCCGTTAGTACGTTGTAAACTGTGAGTGTAAATAATTTTAATTGAATCTATTTAATTTTGATTTCAATTTTAAATTTTAATTGTTTTTTATTAAATTTATTTTTTAAATTATTTTCAATTTTTTTTACTATTTTTAATTTTAAGTTTTTTTCATGTCATAATGTTCTGCATTCAATTTTTTAAGAAGTGCGGAATTGATTCTAAAGTAATAAAACTGCATATACTCAAAATTTAATTTCCTTTTTGTTTATTATTTTCATAGAATCTTTTTACAATTTTATGTATACTCGTATAATACTGAAATCTCTTGAGGATTAATTGAATCATTTCAAACATCGTTTTGACAAACATTTGCCGATCTAAATACGTTTCAGAATCGGCAAATACACATAGAGTTCGAGCTTAAGTCTGATGGGTAGCAGGTTTAACTTAGCGCTGATCGCGACGTCGAGGCTCAATTACGGAATAAAAATAATATTGCAACCCGCTCGAGCTTAAGCTCGAGCTTTAGATCGACGTCGCGCTCAACTGAGCTCGAGCTTAAGTCCGAGGTATTGCAACCGATGAGCGCGAGCTTGGTGAAAATAGTTCGAGATGATCGCGAGCTCGAGCTTAAGCTCGATTATTGCAACCGGCCCCAGAAGTTTTTAAAATTTTCTGAAAATTCCTAGAAAAGGTGCGTTTTCAGCTATATAGTGACAACTTTTCGGCGCTTTGCGCGATATACTCGTGTTTAAACAGTATTTTGTTCAATTTAATTGATTTTTTGATTTTTTTTGAAATTTTTCCATATTTCTTAGCTTAAAATTCCACTCCCCTAGAATTCCCATGCTGTGCTTGTCTGGTAAGATCGCCTTTATTGTTTTTCGTGATTCATTCCTCATTGTTTCATGTCGCTTTTCGTGTATTTCTAAAATTTTTTATTATTACGAGTCTTTCAAAGACGGCTGTGAATTCGCTCTCCTGCTTTTATCTAATTTATTTCGATTTCAAGTTCAAAACGTGATTCAAGAAGTTCAAAGTGCCACAGGAAAGATGACAACGTTGCAGAAATTAGGGCCCACGACCGATCTGAAGATTCAGGAAATAGCCGACAGTGTTGCCCTCTTGAAGGAAAAAATTAAAGAAGCTAGGGAAAAAGCCTCCATGGTACGTAATTTTAATTGTTTGTGAGACACTGGTGCGAAAAAAATCGATAAAAGAATAATGTTAAAGAAGATTTTAATTAAGAATGCAATTCGAAGGAGGGATTCTAATTTGAAAAATATGATAGAAATAAGCACGCGGAATATAATCTCTTATGTTTTAGATTTTGAGTTTAGATTTTTCTGGATTTTTCAAAGTGGCAATTTCCTTAAGTTTCTGAATTTAAACTTCTCAGTTTACCGTCCGGTCCATTCTTTTATCGCCTTTTGTTCCGCATTACTTTAATTGTCACTTGATCTGGGTTAATAGTTCATAATAATGCAGAGACCTATATATTAAAAATCGTTTTTGCTGTTCGGAATCTTCAGGAAACATTGTGCAAGCATGACTTATGCAAATCGGCTAAAAAATCGATTTATATTTAGGCAAAGATAACGGCTATGCAAAAACACAGTTGGAGAAATATGCATTTTTAACAAATAGATTTCGTTTCATTCAAGAGTGCGTAAAATAACACAAATTGCACGTATGTATTATATACAAAAATGACAAGAAAAATCGACGCAATTAAAGTTTGACGAAAGGATTTCTCTTGCATTATTTTTAATTTACAAGTGAACAATAGTAATGACATTGATTTTTTCTTCTGGCCTCTAAATTTTACTTTGTTTTTGGTTTGTTTTGTTTTTCTTTTGCTTTAGTTTTTGTTTGCTTTTTTTTATTTTTGTTTTGTTTTAAATTTTTTTGCTTTGTTTTTCCAGGTACGTTTGTCAGTAAAATCCAAAGAACCGGATACTTGCCTCAGGACCTACTTGTCGCCAGCTGTTCCTTCGCCTGCTAATTCGTTGTATATTGAATATCGTCCTACTGATGACGTGGCTGATTCGCTGATTTTCATCACAAAGACTAACCAAACTAGAACCGTAAATCAAAAAGCACATTAGATGTTTTATATGATACGTCCTAGCCGTAGATGCACATCATGGTCGGGTGGGTGTCAGCAGATATGCAGCTTATCTGAGCTAAAATGGTCTCAAATGCTAGTATAAGTGCTAAAATAGCGTAAAAACGATGTTAGTCCTCGGTTTTTGGTCATTTTCAAGCAATTTGGTGGAAAATTTTTGATTTTCACCCATTTTTGGCTTCAATTTTGCCTTATTCTCCCCGGAAATTCCCCATTTTTCTGCTCGGTGGAAGACCTTCTAATCCCTTAAATGTAAGCTTATAAACTGTATTCTTGTAAATTTAAAGTTAATGAGGGTAAAAAAACTTTTGTCGACGCATCATAATTTAATGAAGGAGAATTGGAGCGGATATCAAACTGCTTGTGCCATACTTATTTGTACCGTATTTGCCATATTTAGCCCAGAAGTAGTACGCATATGATATGTATAGGCACAGACAATTAAATGCTTTAGTAATTAAGTCGTGTTCTTCAAGTACGAGTATGTGTATACATACTTGGCTTTATAAGATTAAACAAGAATAATTTGTTTTTCGGAACATTTTTTGAAAAAAAATTTTGATTTTAAGCTTTCATAATTTAAAAGAATTCGCGTTTTCCAAAAAATGTAACTAAAAATTCAGTGTGTGTATTTTGTCTGGGAAAACTTAAATGTCAGTCTTATACGATCTGATAGAGTATTTTGCTAACGCGTCTAAAAATTCAGTTATTTGCTCAACTGTTCCAGTTGAGGGATGTAAAATATTTGAGTAAGTCTGGCATAAATAATCAAATAAGATTCGAGTAGATGAGGATGAAAAGACCGTGCTTGGACAAGGATAAGGAACATCCACGTTATTTTATTTTCAAAACTGATGCACATCCCTACAGCTAGTACATATCTGAGAAAAAATCGTAAAATTGTAAGAAAAACTCATTAATAATGTGCCTTCATGCTCAGACATGTAGCTGGCCGTCCTATTTTGGGGGACCAACACCAATTTTTGGGGGACTAAGCCCAAAAAGGCCAAAAATAGCACTAAATTACGCTTAAAAAGTCCTATTTTTCCGATTTTTCTGAATTTTGGGGGTCCAAACCCCCCGCCCCATTCCCCCCCATAGACACGTGACTGTTCATGCTGACAAATAATTTTCATTGCAGAGACCAACAGAATTTCTTGCCTTGGAGCTTAGAGATCGGCGTTTTGTATTCATATGGAACGTGGGTGGAGGCAAGAATGCATTTAAGCAAGTGACCGCGCGTCAGAGGATCGATTCCATTGCAAGAATGTCACACACGGTGTGGTACAAGATAGATGCCGAAAGGTTGATAGTGCTTAAAGGAAACTCTAAATACGAAACATAAAGAACATACTAATGTCATACATAAGTAGCTGCGTAATTAATTAGATAGGATTCAAAATCAGGCACGTATCTCTGGGGCAATGGGTGTTCGCACCCCCCCCCCAAATTCAGAAAAATCGGAGAAATAGGACTTTTTAAGCGTTATTTGTGCTATTTTTGGGCTTAGTCCCCCAAAAATTGGTGTTGGTCCCCCAGAACAGGACGGTCAGCCACGTGCATGTTTAAAATACGTAAAAAGCTCTGTAAAATTCAAACGACTTTAGAGTAAGAGATCGATGTCATAAACTAAAACACAGTTTTTCAATAAACTTCGAGTAAACTGCAAAGAGCGGGCTTTGTCAGTATCTGTATGAAAGGGTATACGTCACACGTGGGCGTGGTAGTCAGACCCCTAGAATCCGGTAGACCCGAAAAATTGATGGACCCCAGAATTGACTTTTAGGCGTGTTTTTTTCGGATTTTTTGCCAGTTTTACACCACGCAGACGCTCGCTGCCCATGTATGGCACACATTATATGTACATACGGCAAGATTTTCAAAAATTGACGAATTTTCTAAATTATGGTGGCGCATATATATATTATATATATATATATATATATATATATATATATATATATATATATATATATATATATATATATATATATATATATATATATATATATATATATATATATATATATATATATATATATATATATATATATATATATATATATATTTTTTTTTACCTGACATTTATTTGTTTCACTAGAATCTGGAAGCCAGTCCTACAAGTGAGAATAGCTGTGATTAGTGAAAATGTTCGAAACTCTTAATAATGGCAAGCCTAAGCCTAAGCAGCTTATCTATGAGTTTTTGATTAGAGTTTTATATCAACCAAGTATAACTCTTATTGTTATTTTTACTTCTCGTATTATTTGTTTTTATTTTTTATATTTTTATCCTTATGCACAATTCCTTAAGAAAGGGAAATTTCGCCAATTTGACAGTCGGCGTGCCAATCGTCGAAACGAACGACACGAACACGTACGTCACGTACAAATTTTCGTCCCAAATTTTGCCCGACGACGCCGACGACTCTGCGGACGATTCGTCTTCGTCAACGATTTTCAATTCTATGCCCGGTTTGACGAAAGTTTCGCTGGGAGCCGACCGGGGTCAACTGCCGGCCGGCGTTCAAACGGCGCGATTTCGAGGCATAATTGGTCAGGTGGCCTTGGACGGCACTAATGTGCCATTGTGGAACTTTGTAGACGACGAAGGCCACTGCGAACCCTATTACCCATCGTATGTGCAAACGCCTATTGTATAGGCACATAGCTCTGGGGGAATGGGGGGTCCGGACCCCCTCCCACCCAATTCAGAAAAATATTACTTTTTAAACGTTATTTTGTGCTATTTTTGGTCTTTTTGGGCGTAGTTCCCCCAAAATCGGTGTTGCCCCCCCCAAAAAATTAGGACGGCCAGCTACGTGCCTGCTATTGTACTATATGTGGCGGACATATGATCTGGTTTAGGAGTTTCACCCTTCCCCAGAAAATGTTTGCTCAAGAAATTTTCTAGCCCTTCCGGAATTCACGATTTTTCAAAAGTTAAAAAAATTCGTTGAATAAGTGTTGTTTTAAGCTTTTTTTAGCTACCCATTTGCTCAAAAGTGTCAAATTTTCGGCTCTTCGCGCCATATACTCATTTTTTGACTACATTTTGTTCGATTTGTTCGAATTTTTTGATTTTTTAAATAAATCTTTCGTTTTTATTCTCTAGAAAGATAGAGTGTCGTCAAAAACGCTGAAAAACGACGTTTTTGACGCGTATCAACTGTTTTTTGGCCCAAAAAAGGCACTTTAAAATTTCGCCCTTCCTCAGAGTCCCCATGCTGTGCATGTTTGGCGGCGAATCCTGGATTTTCGTAATGGAGGGGCGGTCGGCATCCATACTTTTTTCGAAACAGTCAAAAAATATATCCGAAAATCCACTATTGTTCAGGATAGCGTTTTTTGTCGCTTTACATTGTCTACTTTTATCCAAAATGATTTCTGGTGCAAAAATTTTTCAAAATATGTCACAATTTTCGACAATTTTGCGCAAAAAACTTCTTAAATCTTTATAGCTTTACAAAAAATCCGGCGCAAAGCTATATTAAATTATTGAAATTCACGAAGACGTTTACTTTGAGCCTTGAATTACTTCACCATTTTCTGTGTTTTTGCACTTGCAACAAAGCCTATTGAAGCATTCGACACGAAATGCCGAAAAATTTGGAATTTACGTAGAACAATAACGAAAACTACAACAATATGATTTCCAGGCCGTTAAGAATGTTAATAAATGTAAACAATATGTATTATTTGTCTCGAAAATTTGAGAAATCACGATAATTGATGGTCAAAAATCGTTATAAAGCACGTATCTGTTCTTGATTTTGCGAACTATATTGAGCAAATGGGGGACAGCCCCCCTTCGCCTCCTCGCCAATCCGCCTCCTACCCCTACTATTTCCCAATTCAGTTGAAAACTGCTGATGAATAATAAAATCATTAATTAAAAAAATATTTGGAAAGCTTTTTTTGCCGTTTTCCTGTATCTAATTTTATTCAGAATCCCTTTTGGTGCAGTAATATGCTGAATAAAGTGGAAAATTGTCGAAGTTTTTAATTTAAAAAACGGCGTAAGGTGCCTACATTTAATTATTCCCTATGAACATTGTCGACTTTAGGCAAATGAGCGGCTGGAGATGGAAAATCAAAATCTCTTTATTCCTCGTATTCATATAATTGTGTCAAAAATTTGGCTTCGAGACCTCCACGAAAGTTGATAAAAGCTTTACGTAAATATTTTGCGAAAAATTTGACAAATTAACTCTTAATGATGACCCAAATAAATCACAAAAAATATATCCATTTTTTGATGCCTCATCTGATGAATAGTTAAATTCTATTAAATAACTGAACTATAATTCAAAGGTTATTGAGCTAATAAAGGTCTAAAAAGGTTGACGATTGGCGTAAAAACAGTTAATTTCCACAAATTGTCATTTATGTATGTACATTTAGCTTTTTTACGAAAGTTTCGGTTTTTAAATGTTTTTGCTCCAATTTTTGATTCTCTCAGCCAAAAAAGATAATCATTCGCGACAATATTGTGCTTCGATCGAGAGGTCATTGCTTTATGTTTATGTGTATGTGCTAATTCATATACCGCGGTTTTAATCTGACATTCTGGATACCAGACTCAAATTGCACGAACCCGGACCAATTTGTAGTAATGTTTTCTTTTTCACGTTTTTTATGGGACGGAAAAATCTGTGGCCCATAATTTCCTTCAAGTTGATATCACTGATTCACGGAATATTCTTCGTTGGAAAATTCTTCGCATAGAAATTTATCGCCTGAAAAATTCTTCGCCAAAAGTACTCGTAGTTTTGTGGAACAGAGATAAATATATATTGTAGCAGAAGCCAGCTAAGTGCAACTATCAGAGTTTAATTATGACGTTTCTCAGAATGCAAAACTGTTACGATCGAAACAGGCACGTAGCTGGCCGTCCTATTTCGGGGGCATCAACACTAATTTTTTCTGGGGGGACTAAGCCCAAAAAGGCCAAAAATAGCACAAAATAACGTTTAAAAAGTCCCATTTTTCCGAGTTTTCTGAATTTTTGGCGAGTCCGAACTTCCCCATTCCCCCAGAGATACGTGCCTGGATCAAAACCAAATGTTCCACGAGCTGATGTTAAAACGCACTTTATCAAAAACTGATAATGTAAATAGAAAGATGAAAACTAAAAGTCGTCCAGGAAATATAACGGCAATCTTGATTGGATGAAAGTTACACGAACTGAAATTATGCGCTAAAAATCTAATTTATGACCAATGCTAGCGGATAATCTAAAATCTCTCCATTATCAAAATCATTTACAAAGTGCTGAATTTGGGCTGCGATTTTTCCTTTTTTCCAGTGAAATTTTACCATCGGCAATGAAATTATTTGATTTTCTTCATTTTCTTGAGCTAATCTCGGCTGTGCCTCTGAAAAAATTTGTTATGCGATGAATTTTCCGGGCGATTAATTTTCTCAGCGAAGAATTTTCTGGCTAAAAATTTTCCGTGAAAAATTTTTCCGGGAAGATTTTTTGCGAAGAATTTTCCGGATCAAAAAATAATGTTTTCTAATTAAAAAAATTATTTTATGTGAATCGTTTCAGGAGCCAGACTGAAGCGCCGACTAGCGGATACATGTTTTCTGACGGATACGCACAAATTCCAAGGTTACCTGGCTATAACAATCTACAAACTCACGTCGTTATTGGCTTTGCAAGTTATTCCGAAAATGGATTATTGTATTTTCGTGGAAATCCGGTAGGTTTATATGAATTTTCTTATTTTCTACATATTAAAATGATTAATGTAAAGTCATCGATATTCGTTGGTAACGTTCTCAAACACCCATTTAATTGACTATAATCTATCCATTGCATGTTTATTTAAATACTTTGAAGTTTCTCAGTGGTCTAAGCACATGCATGTAGTTTGGTTACGTATAAATGCATGCTTTTTAATGTAGCCAAATCAAAACTTTCCTTTTGAAGCTGTTATTTCTTTAAACGAACAGATTTTTTGCAAAACAATGGCTATTATTTTAAGCGGGATTCGCTGATCACCTACATATCTATGATCATAGGATCAAGCAGTATGAATGAAATAGATAAAAAAATAATCACAGACCCGACTCATCCAGTTTCTTGAGACCAGACTAGACAAATCAATATAATTTGATCATAAAATTATATTTTAGCTTTCATTATTCCTAAAATTAGCTTATCAAAACATTAATTTCTAATTGACTAATAGACCATAGATGCACAGCAAGGCGATGATCCAAAAGGGAGGGTCAGCTGGTCAGGGAAGTGCGACGAAAATTGAGCTTTTTGGACCTAAAGCGCCTCAAAAACTAATATTAGCACTAAAATGGCGTTAAAACTGTGTTATTACGCTGTTTCTGGTCAATTTGAAGCACTTTTGAGGAAAATTTTCAACTTCCATCCATTTTTGCCTTCATTTTGCCTTATTTTCCTCAGAAAATTTCACATTTTTCCATTCTGAGGAATCTCGACCCACCAACCCCCTCCCTCCCCCCACTTAAGGACCTATTTCTTATTAATCACAGTTTGAGCTTTATCGCCGTTTTACAAGTCCTCAGGCTCAGTTAGATTATTGTTTAGGCAACTAAGGATTTCTTGTCAATTGAATTAGAAGACGGCAAAATAAAAACGCAGATTAATCTCGGAGGTGGCTCGCGAACTAAGCTTATTACGTCTTCAACATACAATGATGGAAAGAAATATGTGGTGGAAGTGCGAAGATCACATTTAAACGGTGAACTTCTTACTTCTTAATGTACAGCACAACTTCAAAATATTTCCACACATTTTTAACTGTATGGTTAACTCATTTCCGAAGATAGTTATCGGAAAACTTCATTCGTTTATATAACTAACAAGAAAAGTTATGAATGGTCAAAAAACAAGTCCAGTGATACATATAAGCAGAGGCGGGGGAGGGCGACTGCCCCCCCATTGGCCAAAAGAGTTTGGCAAGATAATAGATAGACATGTAATTTGCGACGATTTTTGGCCGGCGGTGACCATATTTTTTCCAATTTTTTCGGCACTTTGCGCCGGATGATTCTTTTAAATGACATTTCTTTGTTTTCTTGATGGCTTGGAAGGCTGTATTATGGCGCCAGGAATAGGTTTTTATAGCAGCAAACATTTTCATGACTCCTAAAACGATTTCTTGGAACAGAAACAACTATTAAAGTACTGTTTTCTTCCATATTTAAGCGTAAACTTTAAAAATTTTTGACGCTTCCGCATTAAATGCTTCACATACAGGAAATACACTTGCAATTTAAATCTATAAACGTCCTTTTTCGTAAATTTGAAAAAATTTCCGGCGCTTCACGCCGTATGTTCGGTAAAGTCGAAGACATTTAAGCCTTTTTCGCACTTAATTGACGAAAATTTTAGAATTTTTTGAGAAATTGTTGCGCCAAAAGTGATTTTAAATAAAAGTCAACAACGTAAAACGCCGAAAAAACGCAATTTTGGTCCTGAAGAGCAAATTTTCGGACCTACTCGTATTTCGGACTGTTTTGGAGAAAGTTGGGGTACTGTTCCCACTTACGAAAATCCTAGAGCCGCCACTGCATATAAGCTGCTTTGATAGGTAGAATCAGTTGGCCCCTGCTATTTCTCAATATGTTTTTTATTGGTTATTTTCAATTCACACGTTAAAAGTATAGAAATGTAATGCTGAAAAATTCGATCATTTAAAAAAGCTCATAAATTTTGGCTTCTTTCTTACTACTTTTGCGAATTAAAAATATGTCTCTTATTCTAACTGCTGCGGGACCTTTTTCGTATTGAAATGATTTGCTTTTTTTACTTGCCGATTTAGCCAGTTTGGAAATAACGGGGACGAAAGACGAATCCTTGATTCAACTGATACCTGGCAATTTCCGAGGTCTCGAAGCTGACACAGATAATTTGTTGGGTGGCGTTCCGGAAAGTTATCCAAAGCACTTGTAAGTCGAGCAACGGTTTCAAAAAAACAATATTTGCCACAACCGTTACGAAAAGCAAACAAATTTATAACTTTTCAATTTCTTTAATTATTTTTACTAATTCTGCGTGCTTATTTGCGGAGATAAAAGCGGATTTCATTTTCACTCGCATCGTTTCTGCTATTTGCTAGATATCATTTATAAAATATTAGGGATGCAGCGGGTACCCGCACCCGCTATACCCGCCTCTTTTTCGGTACCCGCAGGCACGTAGCTCTGGGGGGAATGGGGGGTCCAGACACCCCCCTCAAAATTCAGAAAAATCGGAAAAATAAGACTCTTTAAACGTTATTTTGTGCTATTTTTGGCCTTTTTGGGCTTAGTCCCCCCAAAATTGGTGTTGGTCCCTCCAAAATAGGACGGCCAGCTACGTGCCTGCTCTTTATCTGTAACCGTACCCGCACCCGCTGAATTAATTGTCAAAAAACAGCGGGTGGCGGGTATGAAAGATAATTACTTCTCTAATCTAGAGAAAAAATAAACAAAAAGAGTTTCGAACTAACATCCGATAAAAAAATCTATTTTAAGCTTTTAAGTCTTGATAGGCATTGAGTTTCAATTTTAAAGAGACAAATTGACAAACAAATTCTTGCTCCTAATCACAATGATGTGCAGACAGTTATATTTCATTACAGTGCCATTGCTTGAAGCACTCACAGGGCTCTCCAATGACTTATGTATTTCCTTATTAGAAAGCAGGATTGTGCAAGATTTCTATTCTTAATTTATATTATTTGTGCGATCAGTTTAATCAACAAAATTATTAAACTGTTAAGTGAAATGCTTTACAAGTTCTTCACAGCTCTGATAAAATTCTTAACTAAAATTTTGAAACAGTGATGTAAAGAATAGATAATGGATTACTGAACAAGATACGTAAAAGTGTGGAAATCATTGACAATAAGTGACAGATTTCATAAAAGATCAATCAAATAAGATTTTAGTTGAGCATCCAGACTAAAAAATTTATACCATTCGTTCTTTGTGCCATATATGCAACTAAAGAGCAGCATCGCAAATTAACTCGGTTGCTTGCATACTGCATGGTTTGCAAGAACGAGAAATTGTAAATAAAAATCAGGAAAATATATTGTTAAGCATATGCGCGATTCTGGTTCTTATTGCGCTTTTCACTACAAAAATCTCCGAAATTTTTGGCCTTCGTGCAGATTGTTCTTCTCAAAATAAGTGCATTAATGACAACATTTGATGTTACACGCTGACAGTAGATATTCGGAGGAATGTGCATTATTATAGCTAGGGTACCTAAGATAAAATTTAATGCAAAAGTCATGGAATGCAAACATCTTAAATGACATGTCATTTCAGCTGCATATGTGTTAATGGGAGCCGTACAGAAAAGCACCGATTGAAGTGCTTCTATAAAGTCTGTTTCACACAACTTCGGTCATAAATTTTAATTAAAACTATCTCCGACATTAAGCTGACGGATTGCGATTACAGCATTGATATATGATTATCGTAACCCTCGGCTTACTGTCGTTGAAAATTCTTAGAATTTATGCACGAAGTTATGTGAAACAGACTATAATGCCTTGCTTAATCTTGCAACAATATTTTCCAATTCATACTCCTATCATTCTCATGAGACCTTCCCTAAATTGGAACGTCCATCCACACTTCTTTAAGGTCAATCACGTCTTGCACACATGCATATATAATAGCACATATTTACCACCAACCACATTAACTAAAAATGAAGCAAACACATTAATTAAGAAGAAGACTAATTAGGAGAATTTCGAGAATTAAAATTTTATTAAAATTAGAAATTAAGCAGAAGCGAGCAAATCAAAAGATAGAAAAAAGTTTGGTAGGTTAATGTGACTGCAACATACATACAACATGTCTTATGTTAAGTAGCCACCCGCACCCACTATTTTTCAGATTTAATACCCGTACCCAATATCGCAAAATTTTAATACTCGCTCCCGCTATTCCCTAAAGAGTCCACCCGCTGCATCCGTATAAAATATGACTATATACAAGGTGTTTCAAAAAATGGATTTAATATTAAAATAGGTATACTGTAACGTATATTTAAAATTAGCAACTGTAACATTACTGGAGTGTAGTCCAATATTTGTTTGCTTGTTTACATAAATTTTATAAAAAAGGAAACATTTGTTCTAAATTCAGAGCGCTTCTTCTTAGTCTACATAATTCGAATGTTGCACGTATAAAATTTTTCAATAAATTTGCAAAAATTGAGATGGTCACTGATAGTTTGTTAACAAATGCATGTAGACTGCAGAAATTTTCAGCATTTGGCGACACAAACATCAACAACAATTACAAAAAATTTGGCCTGACGACCTGAACTGTTTTTCTGTAAAGTTATAGTTAGCGGGACTCACCATTAGCTCTATCAGCTTCGAAAGACACTTTTGAACAGAAGCGGAACTGATCGACGGGGTATACTGATTTTTTGTTGATAGACGTCTCCAGGCTCAAAAATTTGCTTTTTCAAGTGTGCAATATTGTTAATTCACATTTTGTACAAGAATTATTATTCAAAATTTTCTACCAATTGTCAGATATCACCATTTCGGCAAAAATCTTTAAATAATTTTTGCGCTAATACTTGAACTGAGTAGTTTTAGGAGAAAGGCCCTGAAAATTAAAAGAAATCTTTCCCAGTGTCATAAAATCATGATCAGACAAGCAAACAAGCATTGTACTACACTCTTGCAAAGTTTCAGTGGCTAATTTTAAGGTATATATTACAGTATACCTTTTTTGGTGATGAAATGTTTCTTTTAAACACCCAAAACTCGTCTGTGACATTCATGTGCGGTGAAGAATGCTGATTTTCATTGCGGACCTAGATATAACCTGAAAATAATAACCTTTTTACCCCGAAATTCCATTGATTTAGGTATCGAATGCAACTTTGGTCTTTTATTACATTGCCTACCATAACTTAGATTGGACCCCTTATTGAATTTTATAAAATTCACAGCTTATTCAAATCAACAAATATGTGTTGAATATTATTTATCTAGATGGCGATCATTCAACATACAATGGAGAGGATTTTACGGTTGTTTGTCTAGTCCACTGAAAGTTGACAATCGGTACTTGAAGTTCGATAATGCAAACAAAACGCTGAATGTAAAACCTAATTGCGGTCTGACACTTGACCCAGCCGGAAAATCGCCTGACATTCCAGTATTGCACAGGTTTGTATAGAAAATAATGTTCAAAATGCGTATTGAATTATTTATAAAAATAAGTTGGACGAATCAAATTTTTCACGAACCGTCAAAACTCATTCAAACAAATAACAAGCTCGTTTATTAAGTACAAGATGCCCATAGAACGAATCATGTGCATAAAAGGCCTTACCGGCCTTTTATTACATAACATACGTACTTACCATGCATGTACAGCACGTGAATTCTGGGAGTTCAGGACAAAAAATTTTAAAAAGTACCTTTTTTGAACTCGGAAATGATGGATACGCGACAAAAACGCTGTTTTTTACCTTTCAGCAATGCTCGTTCTTTCAAGAACATATAAACAGAAAAAAATCCCGAAAAAAATTGGAAAAAAATCGAGTAAATTGAACAAAATATAGTCAAAAAATGTATATATGGCGCTAAGCGCCGAAAATTTGAGACATGGGCTAAAAGCGCTTAAAAAGGCGCACTTTTTACAATTTTTACGAAAAATTGACAATTCTGCGGAGTTGTAGCCAATTTGCGGGGGTCAGCAGCCATTCTGGAGAGTCAACCCCCTCCAAGAACACGTACATATGGTACTTCCTATGCAAATCGTTGCAATTTTTCTCTGCGAGTCGGGAAAAAGCCGCGTTTTAGCTAAAAGTATACATTTTGAGCTTAACATGTGTAAGATACATTTCGCAACGGAAACGCATCATGCTTCATAAATTACAAAATATTTTATATGATTCAGAAGCGGAAATAGACAGCTTCAATGACATTCTATGTATGTACTTTCGTCTGAATTTGTTCATCTTCCAATGCTTATTTTTTGGCATTGTTTAGCCCAGACCGCGTAATAACGTTCCGAGGCGATGGATCCTTCGTGGTCAATGGCCTTGCGTTAACCCCCAGGCATTCCAACTTGGGCATAAATTTCAGAACCAAGGGCGACAACGGCCTGGTATTCTATCAGAGCAGTCGCGTTTCTACTCGTCGAAAGCGCAATTCAAGGGCTGGTTCAGTACGTTATATTTAATAGTGTGTGCTTCACGATCGGTCGGCTTTTTTCATGGTTTCTGTGCTATTATTTTTTGTGTTTTAGGGATTTAATTTTTGAAAAGGTCATGAGAGTCTTTTTAAGGGGTTTATTGCCGGTTACGTGCTCAATTGCTTGTTTGTTCTGAAATTGGGCACCGGCTCAGACGATTCGATCCTGCTAAGTAGCACGGTTAAAGTTTGCGACGGTCGTTTGCACACCATATTCGTCAAACGAAGAGACTTGGAGTAAGATACACGGATCTTTTATTTTTCTGCTTTTATCAGTTTCAATAACTTACTATATTTCAATGTACATACAAACATATTCACTGAAACGTTTTTGTTGCTCTAGTTTCTTAAGATTTATCCAGTAAGGCAGCATCTAACTGGAGAATATTTTAACGCTAATGGCTTGAGTTATAAACTGTTTACTAAAATTTTCCTTCGTACGTCTTTTCAATGGATAAGTCAGGGATCGATACAGTTCTAGTCATTGTCTTTAAAGTGTAAGATTCTAATGTATTGTCTCAAAAAAACCAGCGACTTATGAATTTCTTTAATTGCTCTAGATACGAGTATGCCCTTGGGTCTTATGTTATTTTCCCTTTTCTCAGTTACTTAGTTAAGCTGGTTGGTGATATGCTGACGTATGAACCATGTCATACAGAGTACAAATAGGGAGTTGTACTTTTTCGGATCCTTATGAAGTAACAGGCGAACAAATTGATTGTCAATTATTATTATGTATCCTTGAGAAACTACGAACTTTCCAGGAACTTAAAAACTCGCTCTTTTAATGCTTTGGAGTAGGCCTGTCCTTTTGTATTCATCCTTGTTGGAATCGTTCTTGTTTTTATGTCAGACTCCTATGCAGGCGGTTGTCAGAGGAAAAAATTGGTTATCATAATGTCTTCTGATCAACTACTCTATATCTATAAGTTGAGGATATTAAAAAACTTATTAGAGCTAAAAAAACCGCCGCGGACTTTGATAAAGCTACGCCCACGGGATATTAAATGACGCCCAATATTTATTTTGCTGAAAGCGTATGCATTCAAAACACGTCGATTTGACACTAAATAAAAGCCGTGGGGTCCTAAAAACTCATCTTAAGTATTCATGAGGCTAATAAAGTTTAGTTTGTCTGGATAGAATAATTAAAAGGCAAAAATTAATTTCAGAGCTTTAGAATTTCAGTTATTACACGTAGTCGCTTAAATTTGCCACTTGTATTTCATGCTGGCATATCCTGACAATCATGCTTGTTTTCCTACTCTAATCAGTTTACGTAACACCGTATAATTCTAGACTTTTAAATTATACTGCTTACATGTGTCAATTTATTACAAAAACGTTTTTCATCAACGCACAGTGTGCTTTTGAAAAATAGAAAAGTCTTTAAAACCAACTCGTGCAATCTAATCGATTTTTGTTTTCAAACACTGTTTATTTTCATACATATAACCTTAAGCATCAAGTTGTTCATCGATGACCATTTCATGGCCCTGGGCAGCCTCAAACAAAATATTACGATCGGATCCAAAAAACGATCTCAGCTGTTCCTCGGTGGTTTAGGATCAACAAAATACGCTCAAGACGAATTGCCCAATTATCTCCCATTCACTGGATGCGTATCCGATTTATATTTTGGTTACAAGTATTTCTTTCAATCGATCCTTTAATTTACATCGTATCAATCGCATTTGCAGGCACGTAGCTCTGGAGGAATGGGGGTCGGACCGGACCCCTTCCCCAAAAAATAATTCAGAAAAATCGGAAAAATTTGATTTTTTAAACCGTTATTTTGTGCTATTTTTGGCCTTTTTATGCTTAGTCCCCCCAAAATTGGTATTGGTTCCCCCTAAAATAGGACGGCCAGCTACGTGCCTGCGCATTTGGTTATCCTCGTTAATTCATCAAATTAACATGGGCTTGTTTCGAGAAGATTGTTGAGTTTTTAAGACGAGAATGATTATATTTCCTTTCTTATTTTCTTTCTTCGAGAGAATCGTCTCAATATGAATTTAATGATATCATCTATCGCGTATCTTGACTGCACACACTACACATCACTGGCTATTTGTGCTTGATGTACTAAGCTTATAAAAAAACTCAACTCTCATTTTTGTTTTATTCTTTCTTATCCCTTGCGATCCTTTTTCGCTGTCCTGGAAAAATTCCGGCGTAGGCCAGACTCGTATTCAGACTAGACTGAAGCTGAGGTTATCATTGAGTTATAGTCCACTTCATACGTACGAGTATGAGTTTGCTCTTTTTACCTGAGATTTTTTTAATGCATACTGCAACGGTTTCCTGTCATTTAAAAAAGAGTTGGTTCACAGCTGGCTTAAAGTGTGAGTTAAATATGTAACTATCGGCAAAACCTTAAAAGGATATCGAAAAATAGGTCAAACCGTTAGTCACTGAATTTGTATCAGCTTACATTGTTTTACTTGCTCTTTTTTGGCATAAAAAGATGCGCATATAGTTCTTTTAACATTGATAAAACTTTGCGGTTAGTTTGATTTCATATATGTGTGTCATTGTTACCGTAGTCATTATGCTATTCTTTTCAGACGTGTTGTACTTGTTCCGCAACGCTTGGAAAAAGCCACATTGGGTATCTGTATTGATCCGACCAATAATTTATTGATTAGTCATCAGAATGATGGAGGTAAATCCCGTTGTTAATTCATGTGGTTTTATGCAAACGAATGTATGTAGGTACATATTATATGTTAGGAGCAATTGCCGTTAAAATTCGTACATTCGGTCCTAATGACCTGTCACAAAAATAAATTAAATTCAACCCATCGGCAGGTCTTAGCATGAGGTAAAAAAGTGTAAAGTAAAGCTTTGCAGAAAAGCTCCTGAACTTTTATAACACGCATTTAAGTTACGGGTTTTGAATTTTCGAGAAAATTGACTGATTCCAAATTCTGTTAATTACTCAATATTTATTCGTTTTTCATGAAATTTCTATCATTTTGTAGACAATTAAACACTCTGCATGTTGGTAAATTCAATTTTATGGTACCTAGCGATCATTTTGCGGATGATATTACCGTTTATTCAAAAATATTTTTCGTCAAACTTCAGTCGCAATTTCAGACCTGTAAACGGGTTGTTACAGCAATAAGAATAAGCAGATTAGGAATAGATTTTTTTACTGAATCTTAAACAGGTTTTGGAGTTTTCGCTAGGTTTACGGTTCTTGTATTATGCTAGTTTTTCTGGATTTACCTAGGACTACATAGTATATTGTACGTATTTCCTCTACATTGATACTCGTATGTTCTTATTCAGCTTGGCATCTCAGGTTTTAGTTTAAACTGGTGGCAAAATGTGAGTTATCAGCATTAGCACTTCCAAGCCAATGCCTCGATCAACACCGAAAAACAGGCTAATTTTAAAAGGAGTAGGGACTGAGTGTACCAATTTATACTGCAGCACTAAATCTCCGACGAGTCATGCATCGTGGTGGATTTGAGTTCTCAATGTAAAAAAGCGAAGTCATGTGCGACAATGTATGACCAAGTTATTAATTTTGTTAGATAAGCACCAGCGGCAGTAGCCAAATTCTGGGGAAATAGTGCTTTTTTATGCTACATATTTTTGCTTTTTTGTTGTCTTCCAAACCATTTTTTGTGCTATTTTTGGTTAAATTGCCAAAATTGCACTGAAAATTTAAGTAGCGGCTGAAAAGTAAACGTTCACATAAATATGTAAGTAAGTATTACAGTGGCACAAGTCCAAAGTACTGTCGTACAGAAATCAAGTCTTCAAAAAAACCTATGGAAAAGTGGTAAAGTTACTTGTAAGTTAACCATAGGTACTTATGTACTTACAGGGGCGTGACTAGGATTTTATTTGGAAGGGGCCGAAATTTTTGAAGTCCTATATCTGGAGAATCGCTAGAAGATTCGCAATAATAATGGCATTAAAAAAATATAAAAAATCGAAAAAAATTTTTTATTCTAGAGTTGGATGTCAAAAATCAATCCTTTAACATATCTGTATGAATAGTTTCTGAATAGCAAATTCAAGTTTGTCTCAAAATTACTTCGAAAATTCTTGCCTTTGCATCTAATTTTGCGCTTTTCTAAAGAAATATAATGCAGAAAATAATAAACTGACGCGAAACGCCAGAAATGTTCACACATTCATTAGTTTAAAGTCAAGTGTAGGCTTGTAAGAAAAGAAATATAATAGAAAATAAGAAATCGGCGCTAAGCGCAGGAAAATTTTGAATATAGTAGTTCAAAGTGTGCTAAAAACGTAATTTTGCTGTCCTTTTATGTATGACTTTAAGAATTTTTAATTTTTCCGTTGAGGTACCCTTGTAAAATGAAAATGTTTTTTCATCTATGGGTGGCGGGTCCCCTGCCCCGGCTGGTTACACTCCTGGGTACATATGTAAGTACCTACACACCTTTTCTATCGTTCTGAAAACGTTACAGCATTTTCTTAGCATACCTGTACGTTGTGACTTTCTCTTTGAATAGGTAAGGTCGATTACAAATAAATAGGCTGATAATTAATGGACAAAACAATCAAGTTTAGGTTCTAATAAATAAGTTTTCTTAATAGTTGAAGAACCTTGGCTTCAATTCTTCGTTTATTTAGAAAAATGTTAAAAATAAATAGGTCAGGAAGGTAAAGTACGCATTGCAGTAAATAACCGAATACACATGGACAACATCGGCATTCTGGGGAAATATGATCGGCTAAAGATGAATATTTCGACGATTTTGCGGGTCTGACGATTTTGCTGTACAGTTTTGAATGTTTTAAAAGCTCGTCCTCACATATCATGAAATCGCTTACTTAATACGTGAGCCCAACCTAGAAGATGGCACTGTTCCATTAAGTACTCATCATACGTGGGCAGCAAGAAAATCCTGGGGAGGAGGGTGCAAGATTTTTCAAAAGTCAAGAAATTGCCTTAAAAATGGTGGTTGGCGAAAAACACCATTTTTCGACGTTTCTCATCGAGCACTATCCATTGGCATCAGAAAAATTGCGAAAAAACGAGAGAAAAAATTTTTAATTGAATTCTTTGGGGGGTATTTTGATTTCTGGGGGGTATTTTGGTTTCTAAGAAATGCATCCCAACCCAAACCCCCACGCCCGTGTGTGGTACTCATCAAAGGTGGTATGGTCTGGTTCTGAAAGTTAATGGACGAGACTTCACAAGCACATCATCAAAAGAATGTTATCTACCACGGGTACACACACATGTGCATGTGATGTCAGGGAGTGGGTCTTCGAAAAAGTTATGAATCATTTATGTTTACCTGGCTAACCACATCCATAAGTGAGTTTTTCCCTTCAGATGGGGCTGTCAATCGTTACGTTATCCCATTATTACTAAACAAAGAATGTAAGCAGCTATTTGTGTTGTATTGTGGACTGCTGATTCTGAAGTGGTTTCGAACAGAACTCTACATATTCTTGAAAGTAAACTACCCTGTGACTCCCCGAGGGTCCGCCAAATTCCCCAAGCCCCTTTTCCCTATTGTCATATGCACTCCTGGCTAAAATTAGTCTGTTTTTTTGTGTTGATCGGAAAAGTGGCCCTGAGAAGTGTTGAAGTTGATTCCGCAAATTAAGTGATTAGTTTAAAATAAAACCCGAATGCCAAGCTGTGATTAGTTTAAAGTAAAACCCAAATGCCAAGCTAAATAAAAACATTAAATGTATCTACCTAACGATACATGTGTACAACATGTAGTCCTACGGTAAATTCAGAAAAATCAGCATAAAACGAACTGTAAACCGGGCGAAAAATTCAAAACATGTTTCGTAATCAGTTAAAAGATTTTCTATCTAATCCAACTACGAGTATTTGTGTTGCTGTAACGACCCATTTACAAGGGTAAAATTGCGACTGAACTTTAGCAAAAAATCTCAGAATAAACGGTCATATCAATCAAGAAACGAGCGCTACCGCAAAAAAATAAATGCACTAGCATGTAGACTGTTCATTTTTCTACAACGTGATACAACTTTCATCAGAAACGAATAAGTAATGAGTAAGTTATAATGAAAATTTGGAAGCAGTCAATTTAACTGAAAATTCAACATCCGTGACTTTGCATGTTATGAAGCCCAGGAGCATTTTTTGTGAACTTTTATTTTATGCATTCTTACCTTGTGCCAACATCTTCCAATGGGCCGAATTTCATTTGTTTTTGCGACATATCATGGGGACCACTGTGTACAAACCGTGCGAATCTTAACAGCAAGTGCTCGTATAAGTACATACATAATAATGATATTTTTTCTGCTCGCCTTAACATTTTCTCTTTATTTTACACATGCGCTCGATTTAATTAAGATTTTTTCAGTTTGTTTTCGAATCTCTGGAAATATTTTCCAGGTCAGGATTATATTAGTAACTGTCGTAAGATGAAATCATAAACTTGCATCTTCATTTCATTTTTTAGAACTGTATCCGTTATATTTTGAGTAGTAATAATCACGAAACCTAATTCGAAATCAGATTTGATTGCAATTTCTAAGGCTTTGTACCACACGGTATTGAGCTATTCGAAGGTGATACCTTTATGGCCGACCAACCATTGGATATTGAGCAGACCCAAATAGAGTTGGCATCTGATTCTTCTTCCGCTTATATGGACACTTATCAGACAGGCAAGTTGATTAGACCTTACGTTTTTCCATTAGGTTGTAGGTTGTACGTATTCTTTTTCGTTATTTTCATTCTTAATTGAAATTTTAAATGATTACATAAAATGTTTTGTATGTTTTCGATGCTCTTTCTAGATTTTTTTATGCCTAATTTTGTGATTGCCTTTAAATTTATAGAATTAGCAAAGTCAAGAATGTCAAGGAGGGTGAAATCGCGTAGACTAAAGAATAAAGTAAGTTCATTGCGTAATCTATTCCGCTTTGTTTTTTTATATCACTTCATGCATATTATTCCTTGAGTTGCTATTTTGCTTAATATTTTTCTTTCAGAAAGAGCTAGCCTGCGACATCAATCAGGGCGGGTTGCCTTTTGCCGCTTACTATGGAGCCTCGGAAAACTCGCACACCTTTATCAAAATATCCAATCGACGCGCTCTTTCTGAGTAAACTAGAAGGACATCACTTTATTTGTAGATGGGGTATTTCTGAGGTCGAGAAAATGTACATTCGAAAACTGGATTCGTAGTAATAGTAGTAATTATTAGCAATTAATATAATAAATTGTTGGTCATCAATTGAGTTGTACATCAATTTGTAGGTACTTTTGAGCTTTTTTTGTCTATTGTGTGCTAACACTTTGCGGTTATCGATTCAATCCAGCTGTATAGAATATTATCGCCCATTCAGAAGAATGACTCGAGCTCTAAGAATTTCTGGTGGTAAACTGACAGCCTACTATGAGTGCATTCCGCTGAGGCATAATTACTGCAAATCTTCGGCTTACTGTAAGTAAAAATTCTTGTAATGCATTCTCTAACTCAGTGTGAAAAAGGCTATGCTTATAGCTCAAAATTGGTCAGAACTGAAAATTTTAGCGACTAAAAAACTGATAGATTAGAGTAAATGCGTTGGTTTAATTCATAATTACATTAATATTAGGATGGTACGGTTGTGCAGTTGAACGAACCCTTAGGTGTTTGGGTAGTCAGCACCATAGGTGGGCAGCACCAAAATTCTGGGGAGTGGTGAAAAAATTTCTGGAGGGGGTGGAAAAATTTTTAAAGGTCAAAAAATGGTCTTAAAAGTGGTCGTATGGCGAAAAAAACACCATTTTTCGACGTTTCTCATCGAGCACTATCCAATGGCATCAAAAAATTGCTAAAAAAGCAAAAAAATTTCTGGGGGGGGGGGTATTTCAACTTCTGGGGGTGCATACCCCCCAAACCCCCCCCCCCCCACGCCCATGTGTGGTCAGCACGGTCTGAGGATGTCGGCCAGAAAGCTTTATTGTGCTAAAATGGTCTTAAAAATATGCGTCAGCGTTAAAGCAGTGAAAAAGTCATTTATTCACATTTGTGGTCGATTTCAAGCACTTCCACAAAATTTTTGATTTTTGTTTATTCTTGTTATGTTTATCTTATTTTTCTCAGAAAAAATTTCTTTCTTCTCCCCCTCTAGTGGTCTAGAACCGTCCCAAAACCCCACGTGCATGGAGGTTGGAGCTAACGACGCGTGGCACGAGAGTGTTTAAATGACATCTTGTTTTTCAATCGCATTATCGCTTTTTTCGATTTGTTGCTCTTTTTAGGTCACCAAGTATTAATAAGCAGAAAATTTATCTTTGTTGATCTTTATCATCAAAATCTTTATTGTTCGTTGTGAGACTTTTTGAAAAACCTTCTGCTCGATTCAAATTTCCGAATCAGGATCACATAACTTAGCGTTCTTAATTCGTCCCTACTTCGACTAAAATGCATGACTTTTACAAATTTTGCAAAACTATTTTCTGATTATAGCCATGTTTCATTTCAATTTCGCACCGAATCGATGAACGGCACGCTTATGTTCTGGTGTGATAAATACGCAACGCAGTATGTGCACATCGCTCTTTATGAAGGGCGATTGAAAACTTACGTGAAACTCAGAAAAACAGGTCCGCCTTTGTCTCTTGATTTCGCGAAAAAGTTAAACGACCGGATGTGGCATACCGTAGAAGTTAATAAACACGGTCGTAGCCTTAATATCAGCTTGAATTACGGTGAGGAAAGCAGCGAGCAAAAATTACCCATCAAATGGTCAACGAAAGGAGCAAGGAGTAGTTTGACTGTTGGTGGAATCCGAAGAAACTTTCTGCTACATTCATTGATGGTAATGCAGTAAATTTATGTTTTAAATTGCTTGCTTTCTAGATGATTTATTGCGGACATTTATCAAAGTTAATAAAAAAGGAAGTGAAAAAGGAAAAATAACGTTAAAAGAAAATATGGAGCAAGATAAAGGCACAAGTAATAATAAACGATTTGAATTGGTAGCGCAATCCCATTTAGTAACGTCATGTCGCTTCCACACATGGCAGTATTCAAAATCTAGGGGTCCGATGGAGTAAAATCGCTAAAAACAGCATCAATAAATCAATTTTAGGGGTCTATCGATTCTCGGGGATCGATCTGATTCTCGAAGGGGGTCTAGCCAGACCCCTACGCCCATTTGTGGTCGCTTCTACATAGCTTTCTAGCATTGGCAGTCAACAAACAAATTAAAATGCCTTATGTCATATCTTAATCAATGTGTCGTATGTGTGTGTCATATCTCAGGGATCCTGAATTTTGATCATTTCAATTATTTTGCATTACGCGAAGATGGATCGCATAATACTTGCTTTAAAATTTCAAATTGATTATTACTTTAAAGCTCTCCAATAAGTTCAGCATTCGGATGCTATTTTAAGATTTTTATTAGTTTTTCATAGCACTTTACACTGTTGAAAAGCGAATCCGCTAGCATTTATTTTGATTTCTCTTCTTTTAATTTGGAAAAGTTTGAGCTTCTGCAATCTTCAGGCGATCTTACTTTTTCAGAACGAGTCGTTTGTTGGTTGCATTAGGGATTTTAGCTTGAATAATCAAAGAATCGATTTAATCAAACAGCACAAACACGGATTGGTCATTAAGTGCCATAATAATACAGAATCGAATTTGGCATTGTTAACCGGAAAGAGTTTCATAACGCTGAGTAATGATTAATTAATTTCTGAGATGGTCCGATAAAAGTAATTATTACGGGCTTTTGCATCTTGTAGAAAATGTTGGAGCGATCGGGTCGGCGGGCTTACAAGAACTTGCTTTTGCCGTAAGGTTTGATGCATTAAGCAGTGGTCGGCTGTTTACCCTGTCGAATAAAAATGCATCTGCATTGTCCGTTGATTTTGTGAAACAGAAGAAGGTAATAGTCTATGGAATACTTTTTAATTTATAGATTTTCGCTCTATGCAAAGTTGTCCAAAAAACTACACAACCAGTTATTTAATTTGAGTGGAAAAAATAATTAGAGGACACCTGTATGTAGGTATCTTACTCACATATTTGTAAGTCTTGTTTTTCAGCCTAAGTTATGAGTTCACTCAGTTTATTCTTCAATTAAGTAATATGCAATTATCCATTTAGTCAACAACAAGAGCGAAAGTGGGTATCGTAATCAGCCAAAAGCACTGTGAACTCTATGTTAATGACTTCAGCAGTCTTTAAATAATTTTAAAAAGGGAAAACGAATACAGAACAAATAAGAGACTAATTGCCGTTTGACTGCGCTAAAAATTCATAGCATGAACGAAGGCGTCAAAGAATATACATGCATGTACGCCTACGGTAGTCGTAAATGTAGTGGCAAAAATTCAAAGCGAATTTCTGAAATTAAAATTAATAAAATTTCGTAGCATTTTCGCTAAATTCAAACCTTTCGCGATTTCTGAATACACAAATCAGTTTTTTGTAATTCTTGCTTGTTCAATTTACTGTTATTTATGATCCCTTATCAATAAATTTTTGTCGACTCTTAATATGACCCTGTACATATGTGTTTATGTTATGTACATGTGCTTGTGTATGTGTGCTATTTAGGTATCGTACATTCTGTCAATTTCTTTAGATTCGGTTAATCTACCATCATAATGCATTTAATGGCTCCGCCGATTTATCCGTTGACGCTTTAGAGTGTGGCGATCAGTGGCATATGCTTGTTTTGAAATTTTCTAGCCATAAAACCGAGCTATCATTCGATAATGAGTCTCTCTTTCTCATGATGACATCTAGAATCGATCAGTTTGACTCAATAACTTTTGGTAGTCACTCAGGTAAAACTTTTCCCGGATTAATCGTTTTCGCATAAATGTTTGTCATCTGAAAGGCCCAAGTTTGAGTTATCGATGGTGAATTTGGGAAATTTTTGTTTTTTGCATTCATTCTCTTCGCAATGCATCACGAATACAGATGAGACTTGAAAAATTTTGCAGTCCTTCGATTGTTGAAAAATGAGTCATTTAGCTAAGCTAGTGTAGACAGCATATTTTGTCTAGCTTGAAATGCAACGATTTTTTTCTAAATTTTTTCATTGTATACTTGAGTTCGCTGAAAAACGCTCTAAAAACTGTCATTCTTGCGCATCTCGTATTACTCGGTGTATTCAAAATACATATCCGACTTCCAGTGGCAGATCCAGGATTTTCTGACTGGAGGGCGGAGCCCCAAATTTCCCTGAATGTGTCGAAAAATTGTGCTAAAAATTCGATTATTATGCTTAAAGTAGCGGTTTTTTGCCATCTTTCAAATAGCAGAATTATTTCTTATGTGATAAAAATTTTAGAATTTCTGAAATATTTCGAATTTTCTAATAAAAAACCCGCAAAATTAATGCTAAAGGCGATACAAAGCGCCAGAAGATACTCGAGAAATCATTTTAAGTTCTAAAAATACTCTTCTGACGTAAAAGTAGTTTTTTAATGTCAGTAATGAGTCCTACTCCGGCGCGATGTCCCGGAAAAATATGGAAAATCATGAACTACTAAATTCAAAATTTCCGGTTCAAAGGGCCCAAAGTAAATTACTGAATACGAGTTGCGTCCATACGTTGGCAGCACCGAAATTCTGGGGGTGCAAGATTTTTAAAGATCAAAAAATGGTGGTATGACGAAAAACACCATTTTTCAACGTTTCTCATCAAACACTATCCATTGGCATCAAAAAATTGCGAACAGAAACAAAAAATTTCTAAAATTGAATTCTATGAGGTATTTTGGTTTCTGGGGGGCATTCGGCCTTCTGGGGGTGCATACCCCAACCCCCACGCCCAGGTGTGGTTGCGTCGTCCTCCAACTCAAGAAGGTCAGAAGCGAATGTAAACGCCTTGCTAATGCGGTTCAATAACATGAATTTTGCCATGCTTTTTTGATCTACCTTGTTTTACCCGAGAAGGCTGCAGGAACATTTTATCGCTTGGACGTTTTGTCATGGTACTTTTGTTGGGAACATATCCTCTGAGAACTTTAATTTTTTTCTTGATACCTATCTTAGTTGACCGTATATTTGGTCGACAAGAGCAGATTCGACGTTGGAATCTGTCTTGCTCAGATATCTGGGCAACAAGGCGACAAAGCTGATTTGATATTCGAATTTCTGTTGCCCGGATGCGACAAAAGCCTATTTGGCTTAAGAATTGCTCTTGTCCAGATATCTAGACCACTAAATTTGATTGTGCGATCGAATTTGCCTTCGAATTTCCGTTGCCCGGATGCGACAAAAGCCAATTTTAAGTTAGAATTTCTGTTGCCCGGGTACTTGGGAAACAGAAACAGATTCGACGTACAAATTTTCATTGTCCGGATATCTGGACGACGAAGTAGATTTGACATTCGGATTTTTGTTGCCGTTGCCCAGATTATAGGGGCGACAATAGCCAATTCGTCGTTCGAATTTTCATTGCATCTCTGACATTGAGCGACAAAGGTCGATTAAATTTTCGAATTTCCGTTCCTCGCGTATATAGGCAAGAAAACCGATTCATCGTTTGATTTCTATTGCTCAACTATACGGGCGAAAATCCGATTCGCCGTCCGTATTTCCGGTTCTAAAACGATTCGTTCCCTGAGAAAAGATCCCGATTAAAACGGACCGGAAGATGCGTTCTCAACAAAATGTCTTATAAAACGACATTCATTTTTTATCCATGTGCGTAAAACGACATGGATAAAAAATGAAGGGGCATTGTATTTCAATCAGAACTACATATCTTTCTCGGCTCTTTCATAATCATTTGGATTTTCGTTGAAGATTTTATATTATTTATTTAATTGATACTGATTTTGTCCTGCAAAAACGCTTGAATAATATACATGACCAGCAAAGAAAAATGCGCTGTGGAACAAAAAGGAGAAATATATTTGGGATAGCAGATTATAGAGGCATTAAAGGAAGGGACTAGAAAAAGTCACCTATGCGCGCAAAAAATCATTAGAATCTGCTAAAAATCAGATTTCGCTGAGCAACACAAAAATCGAAGTATATTCTGCGGTCTACAGAAGGTAGTTGTGGTTTCAATTTGAGAAAAAAATAACCTTCTTCAAAAGAACTTATCAATCTGAATCTAAGAAAAACAAAATCATGTTTACAAATTTTAACTGAATGCAAGTCCGAGTGACTGCTGTTGCTATGGTTTAGATGTGCGGCAAGGCACTAAACACGCACAAACGGGTTACATTAAAGAATTTAAGATGACAAAGCTGAATGAGCGAGATAACCGCGCAAATAAATGCAATAGTGTAGTGTAAATGATAGACCGGAGATTTTAGCAGCTCATATACGTAGAATGCCGGAGCAGGAGAAATATATCTACATCATCTCATCATGTATAACTGCAGACCCACAATAAACAATTTGATTGAGCTTTTTAACTGAATAATGATTATATGTTGTCATGAAAATGCGATACTGATATCCAACTGAATCGGCTATTTAGCTCAGGTTAAAGTTTCCTTCCCAGTTTTTTAATGAACCAGTGAAAAATGTTTTGAGGGAACACCTTTTTTCTCAGAGGCTGCAGAATATACTTCAATTATTGTGTTGGTTAGAGAAAGTATAATTTTTAGCAGATTCTAATGATTTTTCGCGCGCATAGGTGACTTTTCCTAGTAGTCTCCTTTTAAATCTTTAATAATCTGTTATCCCAAGTAAATTTGTCCTTTTGTTCCATCGGAGCATTTTTCTTTGCTAGTATTCTACTTTTAATTGGAATGATTTGAGTGGATTGATCAATAAACTAATAGGTAATTTGCTGAATGAAACACTTGAACTAAGCTGGAAAAGCTTTTTAAAAAGTGACCTTATACAACGTTTTGAAATTAAAACTAATATTTTTAAACTTTGCTTAGCAATTGAGTCACTAAAATCAAAAGTAGATTCGTAATCCTGATTTCACGAAGAACAGTTTGTAGAAAAACTAAGCTTGTACAACCTACGACCTCATGGACTAGAAGTTGAGCTGAAGTCTAAAGTGTACGCATCCAGAGGTTGTAAAGAGAATTGCACTTATAGTCTCTTTCCTTTATCCGAGAGCTTTTTCAACAAATCTTTTTCGAGGCTACAAAAACTCTATCTTTCCTACTTACTGTAGGTCATTTAGAAATCACTGTAGCTACATAGGAAAAAAGCATACGTGGGCAGCAAGAAAATTCTGGGGGTGCAAGATTTTTTGAAGGTCAAAAAATGGCCTTAAAAATGGTGGTATGGCGATAAAAACACCATTTTTCGACGTTTCTCATCAAGCACTATCCATTGGCATCAAAAAATTGCGAAAAAAACGAGAAAAAAATTTTTAAAAATTGAATTCTAGGGGGGGGGGTATTTTGGTTTCTGGGGGGTGCATACCCCCCCCAAAATCCCCCACGCCCAGGTGTGGAAAAAAGGGTAAATTAATAAAATTTCTTACGGCATAGTTTTTTCTCGTCTACCAGCACATCATGCAACATGCGGATGGAATTCGCGCATTCATCTTGTCATAAATCGACCGTTAAACTCAATTGACTAGCATTTTAAACATCGCTGAAAACTTCCGCTTAGCGTAGTGGTAGAATGTCTGATTGTCGTTGACGCAACACGGGTTCGATTCCTGAAGATTTTTATTTAGCGCACTTAGTGTAGTATGTCAGCACTGTTTAGATGCTTGAATTAACTCTATATGGACGGTTTAGTGCATTAAAAATTGCGCTCGCCCCCACTCAACTCTTCTGTCGAGTTACAGTAAATCACCTACTTAGGCATATTGTAGCCTTCAAAAAAATTTACTGAAAAAGCTCTCCAATAAATGAAACAGACTATAAGCTTGCAATCCTGATAGCACGGAGAAATCCTCATGTTTCAGAAGACATTTTCAAAAAATTTAACCTTCGGCAACGCTCTATAGCTGAAGTTGAATTTTAGTGTAAACTTTACACAACCACTTAGTGCAAAGTATGTCCAAAATCTGATTTGTTATCCTGGTTTTCCGAATAACATGTTACAAAAAAATAACCCTTCGCAACAATCTGGAAGTGAAATAAACCTATAGTGTAAACTACTTTACACCTCCTTCGAGTGCAAAGTGATTCGTCGAGTAGAATGCGTGAAGCTTAAGCGTAAAGCATTCCTAGAAAACGCATCTTACTGTTATGTGTAACTTTATTTTTTACATTAGTTCGGACATACTAATTCATACCTGGAGAAATTAGCTGACAGAATAATTGCAAAAACGTTTTTCTCACCACAGAGCTGGTACTTTACATCGAAAGAAATTAGTCAGTATTGAGTGTAGAGGATCACGACCAAGTGCGCCTTGTAAACGCTGACACGTACTTAATTTTTAGAATAGTCTGCGCAACATCGGCAAAAAAGCGTATTCTTTTAAACCAGTTTTACGTTTACACCTTCATACCTAACTTCGTATTGACTTTAAAGAAAAGCGTGTCTAAGTGCCATGTGTAACCATTGAGACGTACCTACCTTATTTTTATAATACTTTGCATGTCCTGATTCATAACCGATGAAGTTGGCAAAGTAAAAAACGTAAAAACGTGTTTTCCGTCCGCCGGCAGAGTGTAAAGTTTAAACAGCTAGAACTCACTCCATATTGACTTAATAAGATCGCGGTCGAGTTCAAAATGTAGCCCTTTAAACGTAGTACTTTTCTATCAGAAAGGTTTTTATGCGACTAATAACCGGAGTTGTTGGCAGACATAAAAAGTCGAAAACTCGACCAAAATGCGTTTTTTCACCCCCCCCCCAGATTTTCACTCTTTACACCCCCCTCAAGAACTAATGCGAAATTCAAAAAATAAAAAATATCGTTTAAGAGAATATCATTCTCTACAATTCTGTATTGTTAAACTGTATGATATGAGGCGTTTACGCTGAGTTGTCTAAACGTTGTCGTCGACAACCATCGAAAGTTATTACACACTCTGTATTGAGTGTAAACAAAGAAAAGGAAGGGTGCCTAATCTTTTTTGTTATCTGTTACCGCACTTCCCAGAAATTTCCCAGTATTGCTGAAGGAAGAGTCACTTTTTAGGGGTACCCTAGCATACATGGGCAGCACTAAAATTCTGCGGGATGCAAGATTTTTCAAAGGTCAAACAATTATCCTAAACATGGTGGTATGGCGAAAAACACCATTTTCAACGTTTCTCATCGAGCTCTATCCCTTAGCATCAAAAAATTGCGAAAAAATTATGGAAGGGGTGCATACCACACCTGGGCGTGGGGGGTTTGGGGGTATGCACTCCCCAGAAACCAAAATACCCCCAGAAATCGAAATACCCCCCCCCAGAATTCGATTTTTAAAAGGTTTTTTCGTTTTTTCGCAATTTTTTGATGCCAATGGATAGTGCTTGATGAGAAACGTTGAAAAGTTATGTTTTTATCGCCATACCACCATTTTTAAGGCAATTTTTTGTCCTTCAAAAAGTTTTGCACCCCCCCAGAATTTTTTGCTGCCCACGTATGGTGCATACCCCCCTCGCCCATGTGTGTACCCAAGTATATTATAGGTATGCGCTGACGCGCTACCTACGAATAGTGTTTTCATACCATGATTATGATCATTTTCCCTCACGCTCTTAATGATTTTTTAATTTTAGATAACAGAAATAGTGTACTAGCATGCTTCAAAGGCTTCAGCGTCAATAAAGGTCGCTGGGACTTTGTGGAACAGAATAAGGCCATGCATCAAGCAGCTCTAAATTACTGTTCTGATTGATCGAGTTGCATAATTGCATTTTTGCCTATTTCTGCATGTTTTTATTAGAAATTTATTGTGCTGCTCTCAAAGCATAGCATTGTTATCATGCGTTTATGCATTTTTGTAGTAAACACGAGTTTTTAGCAAGCTGCGCTTGTTGGACTAGGAACATAAGATGTGTACAGGCCATTTTTTCAAGCAGTGTAAATTAGCTACGAATGATCTATTTCAAATAATGTGGTTTTCTTTTGGGAATTTTCGCCGACAGCTTACGGTGATTCACGCCACCGCACCACTCGGATAAAAAAGAAGCGGGGGCGAGTTCAGAGTGCGCAAGGAAGCGGAGCTCCCCCAGCAGACAGTACCAGACATGCATTTAAGTGGTCATTTTCGGAGAAAAATTGAGGCCAAAACTGGATGCAAATCGAACATAATTTTCTTCAACTCCAAAAGGGCCTGAAATTGACTAGTCTGTTTCACATAACTTTGTGCATAAATTCTAAGAATTTTCATCGACAGTAAGCCGAGGGTTACGATAATTATATATCAGATTAATGCTATAATCGCAATCTGTCAGCTTGTTGTCGGAGAGTTTCAAAATTGGCTGAAGTTGTGTGAAACAGATGTAGCAGGAGTGCTACTACACGGCTAGAAATGCCTACTTTGAAGTTCAACCCGTGACGTTGATGTTTCATTGTCTCTCAATATTATTGAATACTTTGCGCAGTTGTGAGCAAGAGCCCGATTAGTCGATTAGTACTACACAGTACACACGCGAATCAGAGCGAAAGATCCGGGAAACCGGTGCGGGTAAAATTTTGCTCACGTAACGGTTGGAGGCGGCGCCACCGTTACACAGACTATAGGGAAAGTGGATTAACATTATTACGCTGTTTTTGCGTTTATTGGAGCTTTTGAGGTCAGTGTGACCCAAAAGAGCTCACTGATTCTCAGACCGGTAATTCTCGCACGCTGGCGCGGAAGGGGGGGTTTGCACCATACGTGGGCAGCAAGAAAATTCTGCGGGGTGCAAGATTTTTTGAAGGTCAAAAAAATGGCCTTAAAAATGGTGGTATGGCGATAAAAACACCATTTTTTGACGTTTCTCATCAAGCACTATCCATTGGCATCAAAAAATTGCGAAAAAACGAAAAAAATTTCAAAAATTGAATTCTGGGGGGGTATTTTGGTTTTCTGGGGGGGGGGTGCATACCCCCAAACCCCTAAGCCCAGATGTGGTTTGCACCCCAGAAATTGAAAAAACCCGAAGGGGGTTCTATTCTTAGTATGACACTTCAGGCGATTTACCAGAACCCCGGAATTTTCTTGCTGTCCATGTATGGTCATGCTGTATACCTACATATAGTCGATGTGCCACAGTCACACATAGTGTGAGAGCGAATTAACCCACCAGAATTAAATTCTAAAATGCGCAGAATCGCCAATTATTTTTAAAGACTACATAGCTGAAGATTGAACAGATTTTTCGTTATTTTGACATATTTGTCAGACGCGACCGCACGTATCTACCTCAACAAATAAATTGTTTTGTTAGCAAAAACGTTTTCAATAGAATAATTGAGAACATCGTAAGTAGTAAGCCGCAGCGAATATATACAAACATATTATAACGATTCGCGGTCATTTCGTCAATATTAATCATATATGCGAGCCAATACAATGTTAAGAGGTTCATAATCACACATGAGCGGGGGAGGGTCTGCTGGACCATAAGTAGCAACAAAGGTCTGCTTGGGTGAAATCGCCAAAAATATTACTGAAAATTGAATTTGGGGGCCTACAATAATCTGCGGGGGTTTTCAAGTTCTCGAGGAAACCTCTCCCCCACACCAACGCATGGTTTGGACCACAAGTTGGCGTGGGGGTTTAGGGGAAGGGAGTATGCACCCCCAGAATTTAATTTTTGTGTTTTTCGCCATACCACCATTTTCAAGACCATTTTTTGACCTTCGAAAAATCTTGCAACCCCCTCCCAAAATTTTGGTGCTACCCACATATGGTATGGACCCCCAAAACCTGAAAGACCCCTCAAAATCGATAGACACTAAGAACTGCATTTTTGGTGCAATTTTTGGCAATTTCGCCCTACTGGACTCCCTAAAATTTCGTTGCTGCCCATGTATGTGCACAATGCGGTAAGTTGGGGCTATTAATTCAAGGTTTTGTTCCAGCAGTTTAACAAGACCGGCGCTACTGAAACCCCAACCGGATGTAATTTCCAGTAAAATTTATTTTACTGTAAGTGATTATACATTATTGTATGTAGGCACTATGTACATAGATCCTCGATTCTTTTAAAGAAAAGGCAAAGTACACATTTCAAATTATATCGAATCAGAAAATTTTTCCAAATTACCAGCTACATATTGCATATTATATCCTTGAAAAAATAAATCCTGAATCTGAAGTTTCGCGTAATTATTGCTTAGAATATTTACAAGATTTTGAGAATGAGATATTAAAAATCGGAAGGAGTGTCTGCATAACATGAAATTGAAATGTCAACGTCATCTGCTGTGAGTCATAAAAATCGATCCATTCAATCTGCTGTCCGATTTGTTTTTTCTGAGCGTCAGAAGACTGCGAATCCGGCCAGGTGACGAAGAATTTGTTTTCTTATCTTTCATACTTTTCACGCTACCAAACGTGGAAATTTCTTGGCAAGGTTTCCGGGGCAATTCATTGCCATTTTCTGATCCGACCAGTGAACAACCGTTCGCAGCAACGAATTTTTTGGGTTCTTTCTTTATGCTAAAATCGCTATTCAATAATGCACGGAGAAGCGATATATTTTCGCTAAAACTCTAGCGCGGCAGGCATACGTTTTTGGGAAATTTGGGGTGTTTGACCCTACCAGAATGACAAGACAACCCCCGCAAAATGGCTGTGACCTGACAGGCATGCGGTGGAGGATTTGCGTGTCTAGATCCCCCAGAATGGAAAAATGGGAAAGTTTGTGCGGGAAAATGAGGCAAGGGAAGGCCACGAATGAATGAAAATTGAAAAATTTCTTCGATAGTGCTTTACATTGATCAGAAATCATGTAATAATAACGTAGTTTTTAAGCTATTTTAGCGCTTATACAAGTTTCTGAGCTCATTTTGGCCCTGAGAAGCCTATTTTTGACCCCTACCCCAGATCGGCCATGCTAAGCATTAATGTCTGTTACCTCCCCCAGAATTGTAGAATTTCCGTGAGAATTGTAAAAATGATGCCTTCTTAAGCGTTTTCAGCTCATTTTTATCTCAAAAGTCTAAAACTTTCTGTGCTTCGCGCCATACACATATTGTTTTACTATATTTTCTTCAATTTACTCGATCTTTTCGAAATTTTAGATGCTTTTATGCTCAGGAAAGAAAGAGCATTATCCGAAACGTCCAAAAACAGTGTTTCTGACATGTACCCCTAGTTTTTTAGTCCAAAAGGCACTTTTTATAAATTTTATTGGCCTGACTCCCGAGACTTCCCATTCTGTGCACTTTCAAAGGTCAAAAAAGGCCGCAAAACTAATGGTATACAAAAATATACCATTTTTCGACGTTTCTCATCGAGCTTTGTTTATTAGTATTAAACAAACGCTAAAAAACGAAAAAAATTGGGAAAATTTCTCTGGAGTCATTCGAATTTTAGGGATCTTTCGGATTCTAGGAAATGGACTCCCCTATAAACCTATGTGTGCTTGCAATTATCTTGCGTAGAAAATAATAGACAATTAAAGCGACAAATAGAATGACTGTGGCGCAGGTTCAAGTTGAACTTTTAATAATTCAAGCGAAATATGAAACATGCTCGCACCATACATGTAATAGAGGGATGAGATGGGGATAACCCGACTTAAAGTTGGTCGTCTCCACACCTGCGCGTGGTGAGTTTGGGGGTATGCACCCCCTGAAACTAAAATACCCCTCCCACAGAATTCAATTTTTGATTTTTTTTGTTTTTTTTTCGTAATTCTTTGATGCCAATGGATAGTGCTCGATGAGAAACGTTGAAAAATGGTGTTTTTTTCGCCATACCACCATTTTAAGACCATTTTTGACTTCTGAAAAATCTTGCACCCCCATAATTTTGGTGCCGCCGCCTATGGTCGTCTCGTCTCCCCCTCCAAGTCAGAAAGATTTTAGACCTTCACATTTTTGGAAAAATTGAGTTTTTTGACCGTTTATAGGTGTTTTTGGTTGTTTTTGACCAAAAATTTGAGGTCCCCCTTAATGGCCAAGGACTCCCTACCCAAAATTTCGAGCCGTTACATGTATGGCTCGCACGCAATATTGCAAATAAACGTGGGCTGATAAAACTCCCAAGTTTTTTTTCGAAATACGTTTTGTCTTAGATCTACAAAAATGTTGAAACTTCTGGAAACATTTTATATTACAAACAATTTTTAATAAAATAAGACAGTGAAAAATGTTTAGAAGCAATGATCATCAATAACGAGTTTTCAGGATTACACATTTTTGTCTTTCTAGAGAAAAGTTTAAGCGCCACCATCTTGCTAAAAACCCGAATCTGGCACTGCGTTCCCTATTTACACCTGCACACTATTTCATAAGCATTAAGGCGTTAACCGCTCCTAAATCTGACTAACTAAGAGCGTCTTGACGACACCTGGGCGTCGGGGGTTTGGGGGTACGCATCCCCGCCCCCGCCCTCGAGAAACCAGAATAACCCCCCCCAGAATTTAATTTTTGAAATTTTTTTGTTTTTTTCGCAATTTTTTGATGCCAATGGATAGTGCTCGGTGAGAAACGTTGAAAAATGGTGTTTGTTCGCCAAACCACCATTTTTAAGGTCATTTTTGACCTTTGCACCCCCCTCCAGAACTTTGGTGCCGCCCACCCATGGTCTTGACAATTCTGATCAGGAATGCTTGAAAAAGTATTCCCAATTACTTTCGGAAAGTTGATGGTAGCGTCGATGACAGCCAACTACTTTTAACAGATACTCCATCACTCGCATCATGGCAACCTTTAACCTTGGGACTGCCGACAGACTGACCACTGTTGGCTAAACTAGGCGATGATGACAGAGTGCTGGTGCTGTTGTGACTATACACTGACACGCTGTCCGAAGGAGGGCATTTGTGAGACACAACAGACAGCCTCAAGCAATCTCCGGCTTGCCTGTTAATCAATTTATTAATTATTAATTCGCAAACTTTTCTATAAGGCACCATTCCAATGTTTTTTGGGAATTTTGATTCATAGACTGTTGTTATTGATTCAAATTGCGATTTATGGTTCTCGTTCAATGATCAGGATAATTTTTACCCGCTGGTATTTCATTTAAGTCGCTTTTATGTAAGATTGCATAAGAATTATGCATCAAACGCGCCAGGCGATTTTGAGATGTTGAAACATTTCCTGCATCATTTTTTAGGGCAAAAGTAGTAATACTGTAGTTTTATGTGTTATTTGTTCGAAAAGCGCCCAAAATTGCCAAAATGGTCTAAAAATCGAAGTTTCTCATTAAATTAATCAATTTAGATATTTGTTATCATTAAAAGCAACATAATGCAGGTGAAATGGGCTAAATGCTAAAAACGCGGCATTATCACGTAAAAGTCCTATATACGGACTATTTTGACCATTTTTGCTAAATTTGATTAGCAAAAAAGCGCTAATACTAAATTTACTCCTCTGAATTTCTGGGATTTTACTCCCCTGCCGATCCTGACCTTGTGCATCTATGATATGCATGTACGCAATATGTACTTGATGACGTTGGTGGATTATATACGTGTAAAGACTCGTTTAAAAAACAGGCCTTTTATAAAGTATGGAGCATCGAGAAGACTGAATAATTTTAAATGTTTACTAATGTACAATAATTCTTGTTAGATACTTGAGAATGTTGAAGCAAATAATACCGTAGGTCTTACGGTCATAATTTCTCGCTAGTCTCAAATGGCTCAATTTATGTTACAGTAAGATATGTAGGGTTCAGAAAGAATATGGTCCACTAGGTATCGATTAAAATATTTTCCTATTAATAAAATAGCGACGTGCCGACAAACACGTGTCAGATCAGGTGCGAATCTTTATAACTTGAATAAAAACCAGTTATAAGTGTTCAGAATTTTTCATTATGTTTGTTCATTAAGCGCAAAGGATGCAACTTTTCTAAATAAGGATCAGCCAGCAAAATGAAAATGACATGCGACTAAATGAAAATAAAAGGATTCAAGCGAATCCGAAAAAAGCGAAGAACCGAACCTAAAAAGGTAGAAGCAGAAAATTTTCATCTTAACGCAGCTTAATCATCTTGAACAAAATGCCTAAAACTTATGCGGAATAACTGACTAGCACGATTTCACGTATTGGTGTAGCAGGTTTTGATTCTACCTTATTAGCTGAACGACTTGTTCGTGAGAAGACCACCTGCAATCCTCGTCGTTTACTGCAACAATGTAATCTCCGGCTACTAGATTGCACATCTTCAAAAAACAATATTACTGCATCGGACTTGAATTATTTTACAACTTGAAAGCAGGCACGCATCTCTGGGGAAATAGGGTGGGTTCGGACCCCCCCCCAAAAAATTCTGAAAAATCGGAAAAATAGAACTTTTCAAACGTTATATTGTGCTATTTTTGGCTTTTTAGGCTTAGTCCCCCCAAAACTTGGTGTTGGTCCCCCCAAAAGAGGACGGCCAGCTACGTGCCTGCTTGAAAGGTATTTGAAAAACATGAAATCATGTTAGTCCTTAATTAATCGCTGTTAAACCGGATTCGTAAATAATTTCATCAATCTTCACAGGCTATTCGAAGCTAACAATTTATTACAAAAATGTTGCATGCGAAAACTTTCACTACAAAAGGTTTGGGGGTGAGCCAGTGAGCTTTTTTGAATCAAAACGGCCTCAAAAAATGGTGTGAATGCTAAATTAACACAAAAATTACGTTAGTCACAGTTGCTAATTAATTTCTAGGACTGTTGTAGCAGTTTTCTATGATCATCTTCTTTGGCTATCATTTGCCTTATTTTTCCCAGAAAATTTCCCATTTTCTGTCCTGCGGTGTCTCTAGACCCCGAACTCTCAACTAGCATTGCATGTCTGGTGCTGATCATAGGTGGGCAGCACCAAAATTCTGGGGGTGCAAGATTTTCGAAAAGTCAAAAAATGGTCTTAAAAACGGTGGTATGGCGAAAAAGGCAACATTTTTCAACATTTTTCATCGAGCATCTATTGGCATCAAAAAATTTAAAAAATTGAATTCTGGGGGCTATTTTGCATTGTGCATACCTTCCCCCACGTTCTCGTGTGGTTCTGATGCGTAATGCAAATTGGAATGTAACTATTTTCACAAAAAATATCTTTATTTCACACTCACATTTTTAAAGATATCACTTTCGTTAATCGTTAGGAGGAAGTGCAAGTAAATTAACATTCTGATATACAAATGTCTTCAAGCGCAATGATACAATCAAGTATCCGGAATTTACAGAAAAATTCAAAATTCAAAAATTCAAAACTTGATAATTTCAGAATAGAATATTATTAGTAAAAACCAGATGAATAATAACATACCGCAGCTAGTCCTCCATTTTCAACGGACGATATGGTTACAGGAGTATCACCTTTAACGCTGAATCCAAAGCCAGGACATGAGGCCGTCCGACGCAGTTCTACAATTTTTACAGGGGTGAGGTCGTTTTTTGCATTAAAGACGCTGAGTGGACCCTGAAAAGAAACATTGTGCTACAGCAAGGCAGGTGAAGGTAATAATAAATTCAATTTGTGTAATTTTTCCATAATTTCTACCAACAAAATTATCCAAAATGTCGAAATAAGCGGAGAAAAGTGTTAAAGTTGAGTGGAATTCTGATATGAAAAGCCGGATAAATTTGAAAATTTTGATGAATCGATGAATATAGAGCAGTGTTAAGTATGTATATATGTTTTTCGTGTCAAATTCTGTAATCAGGAAGTTTGCCTCCGCTAGAATAGATCCACCAGTGTGCTCAATGAATTTGAAGCGTAAGCGGTCAACAGTGTAAAATCTGGCGTAAATTAAATACTATTCATGAATTTGATATAAAATGTCGGTACCAATCTGAACGTTTAGGCTATCTAATACTAGTCTCAATCACACCTGGGCGTGGGAGGGGAATTGGGGGTATGCACCCCCCCCCGAGGAACCAAAATAACCCCAGAATTCAATTTCAGGAAATTTTTTTTGTTTTTTCTCGCAATTCTTTGATGCCTATGGATAGTGCTCGATGAGAAACGTTGAAAAATGGTGTTTTTTCGCCATACCACCATTTTTAAGGCCATTTTTCGACCTTTGAAAATTCTTGCACCACCCCCCCCCAGAATTTTGGTGCTGCCCACGTATGGTCTCAATACGGGTAAAATGAACATTGCGAAACATAGCCAAGCAAGGAATAAAAAATAAAAGAATAGACGTAAATGAAATTTAAAAAATGAGCAGATGAAGAAATAATAAATAATAAACAACTAAACATAGCCTGAATGACTGCGATTAATATCACCCGCATTCCGACGACATTTAGTCCCTCGAGCCATAATCCCTTTACGTTGCATTAGAATTAGTCCCAAAATTTTACACGCATAGCGATATTTGCATCGACTCTATATGCATTTCTCAATTGTCTCGTGCATGCACATAGAAAAACTACATATTTTGAGATGAATATTGAAAATTTTAGATTTGGAAATAATCAGAAGCACCAGGGCATAAAATTTTTAGGTAGTGAATAATTTCCTGGAACATCTGCTAACCAATTCGGCGAATAGGTCATCAACTGAGCAACGTTTGAAATCCGGTGTTATCATAATCGCAGGATAAGCCGTTTTCGCTAAAGAAAAGCATATGCATATCTTAAAAAACAGGCCGACAACTTATCTGACGAAAATGCATTACTGTTGCAAAAAGAATTACAGTACAATATTGATCATCAAATGGAATTAAAAATAAAATAACATATTTAATAAACAAAGAAGAAAATCAAGAAATGTGATCTGCTAGTGAGGAAAATTAAGATTTAAGTTTGTTTGATATCTTTTTATATTGAAATTAAAGCATCTCTAATTAAAATCTCTGTTGATTATAACATTTGACAATCATTCTAAAATTTTTCAAATTCACATAATCATTATAGAAATTTTCAAATGAGAAAGATTACAAAGGAAGACTAACGTACGAGTATTTGATTGATTAATTCAACGATAGTCAGTTTTAAATGCGTTTAGATTAAAAAGTTTTTAAATGTATAAGAAAAATTAAAAACTCATGAATTAGATAAAATTCTGTACATTACTATGTCCTTAAACAATAAGTCATTCTAAGAACCGAAGAATTTTTATTCCTTGCAAAAACTACTCTTCTAATTTAAAAATAAAGTTGCTAGAGCGCCAACAAAATCCGTGAAATGCCATCAATGAGTGTTACCATTTGAAAAATCATGAGAGAAGTGAATCATTGAAAAATATGTACATATTTATTTTTATTGCGCCGACTATTTCTTGGCGACGAGGATGGGCGTCCGTCATGGATGGGCAACACCAAAATTCTGGGGCGGGGGTTTAAGATTTTTCAAAGGTCAAAAAATTGTCTTACAAATGGTGGTATGGCGAAAAAACACCATTTTTTCAACGTTTCTCATAGAGCACTATCCATCGGCATCAAAAAATTGCGAAAAATACAAAAAATCAATAATTGAATTCTGATGGGGGGTATTTTGGTTTCCGGGGAGGGGTATTCGGCCTTTGAGGGGGATGCATTCCTTCAACCCTCCGCGCCCATGTGTGTCGTCCGCCCCTAAATCCACCAAGGCTTTCTTATTAAACATTAAACGACGACAACCAATACTTTTCTCTAACGTAACTACCAGACATACACAGCATGAGAATTCTGGGGTTGGAATTTAATAGTGCATTTTTTGGGCCCAAAAATGATAAGGACGTGTCAGAAACATCGTTTTGCGGCGTTTCTGGCCATGCTCCATATCTCTAGAGCATAAAAACGTTTAAAAAAATTTCGGAAAAAAAATCAAAAAGTCGGACAAATTATAGTCAAAAGATGAGTCTATGGCGCGAAGCGCCGAAAATTAGACACTTTTGAGCAGATAGCAAAAATTCTTTAAAGAGCATCTTTTCTACGAATTTTTCGGAAATTTTCGAGAAAACGCGAATTCTGCGGAGGAGGGTGTTAAAAATTTCTGAGGGAGGGGTGGGGTGGGTTAAGGTTTTTCGTCGGGAAGTGGACTCCCCAACCCATAATATCATGTATGATAACAACTATCAAATAAGAATGTCAGCTACGAATAAATTCATTAGACTCACGCAAAATCGCTTGAGGTTCGTACAAATCTAAAAAATTATCCACTTCGACATCAGCGATTTCGCTCTGTTTGCATATAATCGTATCGGAAAACTTTTTTATATAATCGCATAGTCCATTCATTTTGCGCAACGATTTATTGAGTTTAATGCCACTTGTGCATTCTTCTATTAATTGGCATGCGTATTTTAAATGCATGCTAACGATTAATTTTCGTTTAGCGGGATCGCTGGGAACCCGTTGGGCGTCCTCGGGGCTCCAACCAGGCTTATTGTGCAATTTAGACATTTCGGCGTACAAGTCGGGCACCGTTTGATGTTGAGCATTATTTGGCAAAAAATGACACTTGAATCGGTTATTTACTTCGGGACTAATCTCTGAATAAATTTGAGGGATTAGTTAGAAGTTTTATAGAAAAAAGGCCGATGGCGTATCGCCTTGTACCGAGTTTAACCGAAGCGCATCCATACATGTACAGCATGGCGATTCTGGGTGTCGGGCCCAAAAACATTTAAAAAAATGCCTTTTTGGGCTAAAACATGATGGAGTGTACACGTCAAAAACACCGTTTGTTGTCGTTTCGGATGATGCTCGTTCTTTCTAGATGATAACATTGAAAAATGTCGAACAAATTTGAAATTATCGAGTAAACTGGACAAAAATAGTAGTCCAAAAATTCGAAAATTTGAGACATTTGAGTCAAAAATGAGCTAAAACGCTTAAAAAGGCTAACTTTTTACAAAAAAATCGACAATTATGGGGGGATCGCAGCCATTTTGCGGGATATAAGTTGCCATCCTGGTGGTTAAACCCCCAAAACACGTATGCGTGCATCTTCTTAATAACATAACATATGAGCAGAGCCAGAAGTCTAATCAAAGACTACGATTTTCAAAATTCAGTGGAACCACGCAATGGTAGAAACGAGAGAATTATCTGCTAAATTTAAATTGAGGAGAATCTTATAAATCTTACTCGTAAACAAGCATAAGTTTACTGTATCAAATAAACATAGCGATTTAATTCAATCTTTTACAAAATCAAAAATGTTGGGCCTGAGCATAGTTCCCCAAGGTCTGAAGTTCAGGAGGTGAAATCCCAAAATTTGAGACCATAAATTTAGAATTCTAGCCTTTTTTGCAGGTCGAATATGAAGAATGGCTAAAACATCCTATATAGCATGTTTTAATGTGAAAAACTGCATTTTTAACTACTTTGAGTCCCATTCTGACCAGTTTTGTCACTCTTGTATGTAAAAAATATAAGGATTCATCGGAAATTTTGACTTTTTAGATCATTTTAACTTCATTCTAGGTATTTTATGGGTAAACAAAACAGAAATAAACTAGTCGGCGCGAAGCGCCGAAAATTTTTTGACATCTTCGCTGCTTTTGTACCCAAAAATGATTGCAGAAAATGTTTGATAGCTCAAAATCGTCTGACAGTGATTCAAGTCTCGGACCCTGAGGTGGGGTTAATGCCCCCTCACCCCCTATGGGAATGAGTGGGCCTGAGTCTCTAATCTCGAAACTCTTATCAGAGTATCACATAAAAATTTTGATCTCAAACGATACTTAAGGGCAATTGCGGCCTGTTTCTACGTAATTTCAAGTGATCAAAACGAAGAACTCGATATAAGATAAACTGTAAACCGCACGAAGGCTCTAATTCAGTCTTGCATTGTGCAATTGAGTAAAAAGGTTATAAAACATTCTTACTGTGTCTAATGATATTTATTTACAATTTCGGTATCAAATGTATAGGTATAAGCTGGAATTTTCTCATTTAGATACGACGTTTTGTGGTATAAAATGTAAATTCATCGGAAGTCTCGTCGGGTGTGAGTATAATACTCCGTAAAATATGATAATTTTTCTATATTAGTACTTTGACGAAAGAGCGAATCGAGAACTCAGACACAATTCTATGTAATTTGGACGCCATCGGTGCATGATGTATTAGTGATTTAGGCAAACAACAACCTTTTATGGCCGACACTCCAACTGCAGTAAAATAATGAGCCACAGAGCAAAAGAAGTCCCTTTTAACGCAAGCTAAAATTGACCAAGCCGTAGGCAAATATGGCTGATAAGGCAATGAGCATAGCGCATGATATGTCTCTGAGTACATCTTTGATACCTGAGGCGACAAAAATAACAAATACGAATAAGCATGTTTTTAGTAAATTTAAAGTGTTGATTCTGAAACTTTTGTGGTGCATCTCTATCCTGGTTTTATTTAGGTAAGCAAATCCGCTTAAGCTAAAAGAAAGGAAGCTCAAAATTTAGGAGGACATGATGCTTAGAAAGACGGACTATGCAAAGAAAATCGTTCTCGATTGAGTTTCTCAAAACAGGTTGTGCTTGTCGCTTGAATAATAATTGAAAAAAATGTCTGAACGAACAGTGATCGGAAATCGACATGAACTGAGTTCAAATTATGAAATTCTCTTTAAGAAATAAAGAATACCTTAAGTAATAACAGACGTAGACGAGACCGAATTTCCAACAAACCGAAAATTTTCGAGGGTAAAAAGTCAGATAATGAATTATAATACATGGAGGCCCATAAAAAGGCTGCATTCCAATTCAATGGGTCATAACTTAATCTGATGTGAACATGAGACTTTAGAGCCGGCTTCTTTAGATAGATGAAAGTGTCTTCTTTCAAACCGTGTGGAAATTCTGTCCAGATGTCACGGCAATTTGTTTATACCCTACTTTGATTTTGTTTAAACGCCAATAGCGTCATTGGTTCTGCCATCAATTCGCATTTGTCAATATCCTAAAATTTTTGCACTCACTGGGACGCATATCTACTCTGGAGATTTAAAAAATGTGCTAATTTATTTCTGTGACAGGATGCATTGTCAAAAATGTCAAAAAATGATACCTATATACGCAATAATGTGAAACAATGCAGAAACTCTAGGGTTTAAACAACGTCAAAGTGAGGTGTAAACAAATTGCCGTAGAAAACGAACCGCTGACAGCTGGCCAAAGTTTTTAACTCAGTTCAAACAAAGACATGTTTGTCTATCAAATACAGTTGGTCCTGAAATTTTATGATCACATCAGTCGAAGATATGGCCTATTAAATTGAAATGTAGCATTTTTATCGGCCACCTTGTGTAACTTGAAACTTCATTTTTCAAATTATCGATGAATAAAAAATCGCTTAGAAATGAGGAGACGTTTTTGAAAATGAAATGTTGCGATAAGTCTGGTTGACAGAGGACTGCCTGGCTCTATAGGTGGAGGTACCTGTTCCCGGTATTCACGCATGCTCAAGGGAACCGCTAAAGTTGGAATTTCCAAAATTGCGATGCAATAATAGATTCACTTATGCTCGCAAACAAATATTTGTGATACAATCACATTATGCAAAATATTTTCAGCCCATTCACAGTTGAGTAAATTTCAGATACATTTTGAAAAGAAAACATAAAGTGGTTACAATTTAAGAGACTACGAGTTTATACATAATTCGCTTACACTTCACATAAGGTTTGCATAATAGCAGTCTATCGAACGAGGTATTAGAATTTCTTCAAATTTGATAAAAAATCTTGAAGCATAGGCGTATGTTTATTCTAAGTCTACCTGAGACGATTCTTGAGCTAAAACAAATGATTCGTGAAAGCCTTGCGCAGAACATAATTGACCATAACAAATCTCCCAGACGCACTCTTGGATCTGTGCCTACACAAGAATTTAGCCAGTAGCTTCAAAAAAAGCAAGATCGAACAAAAAGTGAACTAAAGTTTCTTACTAATAATAAATGTATCAGCGCAATCAATGTTTCAGTTCTCATGTCATTCGAAGGAGCGTGCGAAAAGTTTTCCTTCAAGTAATGAAGACAACCAACAGCCCTACCGTAATAATCCAGACATTTTTGTTGGCCCATTTGTACATTTCTGTCCTGAATCGAAAAAGAACAGATTGGGAAAGGAAAAGTAAGGAAAAATAACAAATGCGGCTCGTATGCATACATGTGCAGCATGAGAATTCTGGGGTCAGACCCAGGAACCCGGGAAAAATTGAAAAAAGTGTCTTTTTTGGGTTAAAAACGATGGTACACATCAAAAAACTGTTCTTTGACGTTCCGGACAATGCTCGTTCTTTCTAGAACATAAAAACATTGGAAAATTCCACGAAAATTTGAAAAAATTGAGTAAATTGAACAAAATATAGTCAAAAATTGTATATATGCACAGAGCGCCAGAAATTTGATTTTTGAGCCAAAGTGAGCTAAAAACGCTTAAAAAAGCACATTTTTTATAATTTTCATAAAAAAATCGTCAATTCTGGGGGCGAGTCACAGCCATCTTGCGAGAGGGGTCACTTGTCTTTCTGTAGGATCAACCCCCAAAACACTGTATGCTCGTGTGCATCAACTCAATGGGTTCAAGCTGCAGAGAAAGTCTAAATTCTCTAGAGAAATACGAAAGTGCAGCACGGAACAAAAAGTACCAAAATTCACATACATAGTTAGATAATCTTTAGATGCCATCAATTATGACCAGACATGCACGTGGCGGGGTTGAGGTGCTGACCCCCAGAATGGAAATTTTGTGGAAAAAATGATGCAAAATGAATGCCAAAAATGGATGAAAATCGAAAATTTTCTTCTAAAATGCTTGAAAATGACCAGAAACTGTGGAATAACGTAGTTTTAACGCTATTTAAGAATGTATACCAGTTTTTGAGGTCATTTTGGCACAAAAAACTCAATTTTTGACCCCTCCCCAGATCATTTCTGAGACTGCTGTAAAATTTATTTTCAAAGCCTTTACTGAAAATATAGTTGAGCAACACTGCAACTTTGCTCGTAATGAATGATCAACAAATATTAAGGCAACGTAATAAAGAACTACATTCATATCATAATTTGTGTCAATTTACACTGAATATTTCACCCTATAATTATTCCATCATCTGAAATAAAATCGTTTGCTAATATTAATTAATTAATTATCAATTATTATTAATTACTACAAAAACCATTTTTCTCTATTCATAAGCAAGTTCCTTGAAGATCTTTCAATGTTAATAAAAAGCCTAAGCATTACGGCAAATCAAGAATTATATGTATGCAAGGCCGTATTTAGGGAGAAGGCGTGGGTTCGGCCGCTATCCCTTAGGCCGGAAAAAATTTAGAAAGGTAAGATAATGCACGGAAAGATGGAAATATTGCCTGTCTTTGACGTAAAATTTTCAACTCTTCGACGCTTCGCGCCAGATAAGAAGTATATTCCATAATTTTGGCTCAAGCGCGACCAAAAAAACGACACTTTTTATAGCACTTTAAGTCAGAAAATTTTTTTCGAAAAGTTAGAATTTTATGATCCTAATGGATAGAGCATGTTGAAAAACGTCGAAAAATACGGTTTTTGCGAGCTATCCCGACGAACTTCCCGAGATATAGACCAATTTATGTTGGGTCGGCCCCCTTCCCTTGACCGAATCCTGGATACGGACCTGTATGTATGTATGGTATTATATGTCATATTATATATTAAATTAGGTATGTATTATAATATAATATAGTCATATATTAATTATATTAATTATTCCTTTTTCAAATAACCACATGTATGGTCATAACCATACATGATCTTGGGAGAATTAGGGATTTCACCCCCTCCAGAAAAATTTTCAACCCGATAAATATTTCAGCCCCCAGAATTCGTGATTTTTCGAATGTTTCCAAACATTTTCTGAAAATTCTTAGGAAAAGATGCTTTTTAGGCGTTTTTAGCTATCTAATTGCTCAAAAGTGTCAAATTTTTGGCGCATCGCGCCATTATACTCACATTTGGTCTATTGTGTTACATTTTCATAATTTTTCGAAATTTTTTATGTTTAATGCGCTAGAAAGATAGAGTATCGTCAGAAACGCCGAAAAACGATGTTTTCGACGCATACTCACCATTTTCGATTGTGTCCTAACAGTCCCTTCGGTCCCAACAGTTCGACCGTCCCGACAGTCTCAACTGTCCCACCAATAATCCAAACAATCCCACCAGTCCCATCGTCCCAACAATCCCACCAATAATCCCAACAGTCCCACCACTCCCATCAGTCCCAACAATTCAACCATCCCAACAGTACCACCATCCCAACTGTTCAATTGTCCCACTGTCTTGTTACCATGAGCCAAACAAATTCACGCAGCGTCAACATGTGAAATCATGCTGATAACACTGTTAGCTATGTATCTAATTGTTAAGCACAAATAATCACTTCCGATATTGTTTTCCATTCTTCAAATAACTAATTTTAGATGCATTTTCTGTTTCTTTTTGAGCTCGTTGAAAATGATTTATAATTTATTTTTGTTTAAAATAGGTGTAATCTTCTCTGGGTCCATACATGCAGAGCATGGGACTTCTGGGGGAAAGTGAAATTATAAAAAGCCTTCTTTGGGTCCAAAAATGGTAGGTACGCGTCAAAAACAACGTTTTTCAACGTTTCTGTCGATACCCTGTCTTTCTATAGCATAAAAACATGAGGAAATTTCAAAAAAAAACAAAAAGTCCGAACGAATTAAACAAAATATAGTCAAAACATGAGTATAATGGCGCGAAGCGCAGAAAAATTTGACACTTTTGAGCAAATAGATAGCTAAAAACGCTTAAAAAAGCATCTTTTCGACAACTTCTTATAAAATTTTGAGATCTTTTAAAAAAATCGCCAATTCTGGGTGGTGGTATTATAAAAAATTTCTTCGGGTGCTGCGGGTGCTGAAAATTTTTCTGGGGGAGGGGGATGAAAACCCCCAACCCTCCTTAAGATCATAGATGTCAGCATCCGTCCGAGCTCAGTTCTGAAAAACTTTTAGCTAATCAATTTTAGTACATTGCCTATAAAAGATGTAGTGCTGTCCTCTGAAAAAACAGCTTGTTGTGTTTTTCGCATGTGTGTAATGTAGACCCACCTCATTTTAGAAAGTTATATAATCAGAGCAATCTCCGGTCAAGACTCCATCTTAGCAACTTAGTTAATATCACAAATTTTCTTCGTCTTAGAGGAAAAATCGATCAAAGTCAAAACTGAAAGAAAGTAGCAAAATACAATTGGGAGCGAATGAAAACCACGTACGCTCAAAAACAGTCCCAAAAAGCTTTGCTGCATGCATAGTTTGCAGCGGAAACATGTTTCTTGGACTTACATTAGCATATTTTTGAAAAACGCTTAAAATTTATTTTCGTGGTCTTTCAAACGTGCTTCAAGAACTTTTAATTGTTTCTGTTTGACATAAAATTGGGCATAAATTTCAAGAATTTTTCAGAAAGTTAGCCGACGGATTACGATATTATATATCAAATCAATGCTAAAATCGCAATCTGTCAGCTTATTGTCGGGCTTAGATTTTATAATTTATGCGCAAACTTGTGTGAAACAACTATACGCGCCATTTAACGAGGTTTCAAAGAAACAGAAACGCAAAGTAAAAAGAGATAGTCATTTACAATCGAAAACAACAACGGGAGGGATAATAAATATAAAAACAAGTTAGATAGGTAGCTAACAGTTTGATGAACAGCTTGAATTCACATGTTGACGCTGCGTGAATTTGCTTAATTCAATGGTAACACGATAGTGGGATCGTCGGGACTGGCGGGACTGATGGGATTGTTGGGATTACTGGTGGAACTGTTGGGACGGTGGGACTGGCGGGACTACTGAAATTATTGGTGGGACAGTTGAAACGGTGGGACTATCGGGACGATGGGACTTTCGAGACATCACACATTTTTGGCCCAAAAGGCACTTTAAAATTTCACCCTTCCCACAGAATTCCCATGCTGTGCATGTTCGATCATAATAGATAAAAATGACAATATATCAAATAGATCTGAAACAACTTCTACGATTTAACTGAATGAGCATGAATATCAAACTATAATTCACTCTATACCTCATTGGCTCCTAGTTGGGTGAATAACGCTGCCACATTAAACAATATACTGCCCTTCTCGAAAGCTATCGACTTTTGTATGGACGGAAAGCCAGTTATAGCGTCAAACCTATAAAAAGAGGAGTAAATAGGCAAAAATTTATAAAATTAAAAAAATGAACTCCTCACCATTCAAAATGCGTGTTAAGAGGCCTATTTACGCTGTAAAATCGTTTTTCCGCATAGCACAAGTGATTGTAATATTCCATAAGCAATTGGATACCACTTTCGTTTCTAGGCGGAGTGCGGATCACCTTAAATCGAAACGACTTTCATATTACATTAATAATCTTTAACAGATTGCAACAGATGCGTCATTAATACCTTTCGAAGTTCGGAAAATTTGCGAACTGCGGCATCAAACTTGCTAGGATCTTCATAATAATGATCCACGATTACGCCCTTAATCGATACGTACAGTAAGTCACTTATATACTAACACGGACCAAATTAAAACATCAAGATTTATTTATTCTTTCAAAGCTGACAGTTTGTACGGTGTTTTGATTACCAGACAAGCACCTAAGCGGTGGGAGGGTTTGGGGTCTAGACCCCACAGAATGGAAAAATAGGAAACTTTCTGGGAAGAATGAGACAAAATGAAGGCAAAAACGAATGAAAATTTAAAATTTTCTTCAAAAGTGCTTGAAATTTACCAGAAAGTGTAGGATAACGTCGCTATTTAAAAACTTATATCATTTCTTGGGGTCATTTTGGTCCGAAAAAGCGCAATTTTTGACCCCCAAAACCGACTGACTCCCAGATCGGCCATGCTGTGCATCTACGGTGATCACTCATTCTAGATATTTTTATTTATCATAAAAAATACTGCATTATTACTATAGTCAGCCGTATATTGCATATATTTACTTTGAAGGCAATGCTAAAGTCAACGTCCTTTGTTTCCTTTAGTCCAAATGCAAGCTGAGGTATGGCTGCCGCAGTAGAGCAACTAAAAAGTCCATTTTTCAATTATTTTCAGAAACTTAGTCTGTTTCATTATTTTTAGATTTCTTTACAGTAAAGGTAATCAGCACACAATAGATGATATTCGTGTGCTCCTCTTTTTAGGTTTCAGCGTTAAAGTACAATGTTAGAATGGTTAGAACTAAACCCGCGTTTCTTCTCGTAGTTAATCACCTAATTTATTCATCACATTTTAGACTAACACTAGACTACGTTCTTAATATCTAGAGAAACATCACAGAGACTGTATAATAATAATTAAATTGCACGAAGGGGCTTGCAGTGTGACTCATATAAAGAGAAAATGGATCATTTTCTGGAAAAAGTAAGGCTAAATACAGTCAAAAACCTACAAAAATCGAAATTTGTTTGCAAAAGGGTTTTAAATCATCCGCATAAGATGAATTGGGATAGTTTTGCCATTCAAACATTGACACCAATTTGTTAAGACCACGCGTATTATCTCAATAAAGCTTTCCGGTTGACCCTCTAGGTCGGTCATGCGAACAGCTCTAGTAGTTATAATTCAGAAAGTAAGCTCATCGAAAAACGTGCATATTTACGACAATGGCAAAATTGTTTTAAATTTATAAAAAGTGTTTCAAAGTGCCACTTACGTATAAAAAATTCATGACCTACCAAAATTCAGCTAAAGTACATTTTATGATAATAAACATTCTTTCACTTCTTGCTTGTGCATTGATTAAACGGCGTCATGAACAATTTATGATTACTTTTCATTCTGATAGATTTGAACATCAGCGTTCAATTCTGACAGTTCTTCCTTTAGTAGCTGTAAATTCGAATCAAGGAAGCTTAATTCCAAATAAATCTGGTCTCTTATTCTCTTATCATGCGTAACCCTAAAGAAAAAGCGTATGACAGTTTGCTATGCTTGCATAAAAAGACATACAGCCGCATAAATAACTTCGTTTCGGCCATATTCCAGTTCACCGTTCACGTTTTTCGAATTATATGACCTGGTTGAAGCGTTTCCGTTTCGCAGGATGGTCCTATTATGCAGGACGGTTATTTTGACATGTTTTTTTCAAATTTATAATATTTAGGACGATTAAGGCTCACAGTGAAGCGAAATTATTGTGTCAAGTTTTGAGCCAGTTTCGCAGCCTAGTCTCTCACTAATTTCCTATTGCAGGCATGAAAGATCACGCGCCCAAATAATTTAAAATTCATGCAATTTATATGTAAAACGAAAAATGAAAGAAAGCGTTTCTGCAATACATAAGTTTTAGGAACTTCAAGCAACAACTGAAAACTGAATCGGTAGCTAAAAACTCGTAAATGGAAGACATAAATAAATATGAAACGGATTATGGATTACGTAATTCCTTTAAGCTTATATGTACCATAACATAAAAGGTCATCGATTTAACACGTCCGAAAATAAGCAAAAAAAATCATTCGCATTAATCTTTGTGCAAAATGTGATACGATGCAATGAATCATATTTGCGCAGCAAAAGATATCAGAAATAGCGCAACACTAAATATTTAAACTGATTGTCACATGAGAGTAGTGAGTTACGAAAAGCTTTTCAGTAAGGTTTATCGTTGCAAATTTTCACAATTCGATTCTTCAATTGCAAACTCGTGACCTTTCTGTAATTCTATTTAACATATTGTCATAAGCAGGGCCGTGAGGCGGGAAAGGAGGCGGCCGCCCCCGCTAGCAGTAAAAAATCAGCAAAGATAATGCACGGAAAGATTAAAAATAGCATCTGTTCGCCAAAAAAATCATCAAATTTTCGACGCTGCGCGCAGTATGAGAAGCATTTTCTATAGTTTTGCCTCAAGCCCCAGCAAGTATCACACTTTTTACAGCCTATTAAGAGAAAGGTTTTTCGAAGAATTCTAATTTTATGAGCTTAACCGATAGAACATATCAAAAAACGTAGAAAAATGCGGTTTTTACGAGCTATCCCCGCAAAATTCCCGAGATATTAATCAATTAACTTTGGATACGCTCCCTAGCCAAGTCCTAGATAGGGGCCTAGTCATAAGGATTCTTTGTGCTATACTATTTCAACCTCAAAGCATAATTACGCAAGAAATGCACATAACTTTCAAATTTCACTTTGTTTCATCTATTGATGCACCATGTTGAATGAATTTAAATCGAAATTTAAAGTACCTATGCTTCAAAATGCAAAAATTACATAGAATATTGGAAATTACGCAAGCAATGCACATAAATTTCAAATTTCACTTTGTTTCATCTATTGATGCAATGCGTTGAATGGATTTCATTGAAATTTAAAGTACCCAGGCTTCAAAATGCAAAAATTACAATTGCATGAAACATGGTGATGAACCGGATATGGAGCGCTAGGGTTAGAAGAATAACAGTTTTTGACCTTTCAACTTATATTCTATCTTGAAACGTTATAACGCCAAACTTGCATAGCTAAACATTACATAGTGATTTCAATCATCCGCCAGTAAAGGTCAACTTTCATCTCGTTTTCCGCATTAAATTTTCACAAAATTTTCACTTGCCAAAATCACAAATTTTCTTCATAAGTACTAAGTCTCTACATTACGACACCTAAGGAAAGACACATCAGTTGATTGAAATGTATGAAAAATAGTTTGCTTGAATCAAAAATCTTCAAAGATGATCATTTTTTGACACAACACGTATTTTTGGGTCGCAAAAAATGCTGGCGCTTTGAAAATACAGCTGCGTATATCTGCTGGTGAAGTGGCACGAATTTACTACTTTCCTTTATGCGTACCGCGATTTTATTTAATACGAGTGCATTAGGTTTCAAGGCGCCAAAACAAATAATTTGGCCGGAAAAAAACGTGTGCCAGCCCGCTTTTACATTACCAACAATCGGTAAGTAAATAGGACCATCAATCAACACAATCTGAGCACATATGCCTCTGTTGCTTCCCAATGCACGTATTGTACGCTGAGCTTCACGGAAAGTTCTAGGATTGAAAATTTACTTTTTCACATTCCCATACTACAGTAGGTTGCTAAAGCGCTCTTTTGTGCAAGCTGACAAAGTGCGGCTTGAAACAAACAATGGCGGAGATAATGCTTACGATAGCTGAATAAATCTTTTTCAAATAGTATAGCGAGAGACGAAAAACATTACTGGACTGAGTTTTTTCAACAATCAGGAATAGACTGAAACGAAAACAAAGACAATAGAAAACAAAATTCGAATTAAAAGCCAAGTTTAGGCTGCGCAACGAGCAAAAATTTAAAATACGTATCGTGTAATAAAATGAGGCATCAGAAATCATATTTTTTTAGTTGTGTTACGCGACAATTTTATTTTATATAAGTACCCCTTACTTCAACAAATTTTCTGCACCATTTCTCAACCGAATCTGTTTGCTTATTTGCTCATTCAGAGCTCCTCTCCTCTGCTGAACTTTTCCGCGCCTTGTCTGCAGCAATGGATTCGCGCCCTAGAACACATCTACATATAAGTACAAATGTATGACCTACATAAATGTACTATATATTATATTGTAGGCAAATTCTGAAAATTTCATAAGTACAGATAAATAACAATAATTTAGCATTCTCTTCAAAAACAGCAATATGTTTATGGCATGGTACATTTGTAAATGTGTTCATTTTGTGAATGGCAGTTAATATAATTTTAAAAACATTCATTGAAATTCTATGAGAGAAAATTCTCTGTTTATTTATGCAATTTAAATTTTGTTAATATATTTTCATACCGTTAGTGTAAGTACATTATATCATTGTAGTACAGTAATATGCAATTGGCTAGAAAACTTCAAATATTTTGTTCTGCTGTTAATTAATTTATCTATCCGCTAATATCAGGGTATTTTCATTACTATTAATTTTCTGAATTATTAATTTTCTTCGCAACTATTAATTATTTTATCACGTTTTGATTAATGTATCAATTAATTTGTTCAATTATTTTTTAATTCTTAGTTTTGATTTTCCAAATGTATCACTCTTCTTCTTGGCTAAAGGTTTAGAAAAATTTCAAAATTTCCTTTTTATATTTTAATATTTTTCCTTTTTTTCGATTTCTTAAGACCGAGAAAAATATTTGTATATTTTATTCCCTGTGAAGGAACAAATACGTAGGTATACGAAATTTTTGAAGCATGCATGTCGACCTGTGTCGATCAGCGGTGCACACGTCAAATTTGACAGTTTTATTGAAAAAGTGCGCAAAAAAGGACGCGAATTCGCTTCGGAGCCAAATTTTGCGAATCCGCGTCGGATGTCAACTTGTCAATAAAATTAGTAATTTTGCGCATATTTCGTAGGTGAACGCGATGAAGTATAAACGGAAATGCAATCTAACGCATGACGAAATTTCTCGCCTGCACGAATAATTAAGCGATGCGAACTTCGCAGGAAGTATTGATCGAAAAAACGTATTGCGGACAATCCTGCGATTCTTTCGATAGCATAAATCGAATTCGCGTGCACTGCCCGATCCCTGCGACTGCGATATTTCGCAAGTTCAGAGCGATGCGTGAAGTATAAACCAGGCTTTAGTCAGTCATAAACATAAGTTTTATTGAAATAATGCAGTATTAACAGAAATATGTAGTGGGCATAAATGATCGTGGGGGAGGGGAGGTTGGGGGGTTTCACCTCCCAGAAAAATTTTCACCCCATACCCCGCAAAAATTTTTTCACCCTCCCCCCAGAGTTGGCGATTTTTTGAGAGTTCCCAAAAATTTTCTGAAAATTTGTAGAAAAGATACTTTTTTAAGCGTTTTTATCTATCTATTTGCTCGAAAGTGTCGAGTTTTTGGCGCTTCGCGCCATTATACTCATATTTGACTCACGGTTTTTTTTTTTTGTACTCGGCAAAGATTTTTCCCGATGTACAAAGACTTTTTAGGACCGTCTTTGTACATGTACAAAGATTTTTGGGAAGACAAAAATTGCAAAAAAGGTCTGTGTGTTCTATATATCTTTATAATGGCAGAAATTGCATTTCAAAAGTAAAAATGTCAAATTTTTCGGCGCTTCGAGCCGTTTTAAGACGATTCTTAGTGATTTTTGCCCTTAGAGACCCATAAATTAGCTAAAACACTACGAAGAGTCGAAGAACTCTGTTTTTACCACACTAAAATCGCTGCTGTACCATATTATAGTACCCAAAATTTGTGTGTACAAAATGTACAAAGATTTTCAGAAAGACAAAAACTGTAAAAAGGTGTAAAATTCCCGAAATTTTCGGCGCTTCGCGCCGAACTGATAAATTATTTGTCCTATATATCTTTAAAATGGCAGAATTTGCATTTAGAATGGAAAAATGTCATTATTTTTCGGCGCTTCGCGCCGTTTTCAGATAATTTTTAGTAATTTTTGGCGTCAGAAACCCAGAAATTAGCTAAAATACACTACCAAAGATCGAAAACCCTGTTTTACCGCTCTGAAATCGCTACTGTACTATATTATAGTACACAAAAATTTGCATGTACAAAATGTACAAAGACTTTTGGGGACCATCTTTGTACATGTACAAACGGACCTTGTACAAAAAAAAACACTGATTTGACTATATTTTGTTCAATTTGGTCCGTCTTTTTTAATTTTTTTTTCTCGAAATTTTTCTATGTTTTTATGCTCCAGAAAGGTATAGCATCTTCAGAAATGCTTAAAAACGATGTTTTTGACACGCAACCAACCATTTTTGGATCTAAAAAAGACTTAATAATTTCAACCCTTCCCCAGAATGCCCATGCTGTGCATGATGGTACTGGGTATATACATTGAGGCACCAGTGATAAGAAGCCCGCATGCCAATAGCGATATAAAGGTACTTATAGAATGCGGAGAAACATTCTTGATGTTAATTAATATTTCAGTGCTCTACTGATCCGAATGCAAGTAAGTTTTTAAAAGCATACTCATGCAATAATCTCGATGAATCACCCTAAAGTTCAAGGGCGATAATTATTTTTTCAATTGAACCCAATTTCACATGACTTACTGTTAAGGATTTTTACAGCGTAAAGTGAGTTTCGATAATTATGTCCAAGATAGTGCTAGAGCAAATAATAACTCTACGAGAATTGGAAATTCATTAATGGGATACAAGTTTACGCAAAAAGGACTAGAACACTAAACCAAAGCGAGTCGCACTTCAAACTGTCAGTAAAAAATTTGAATTTTAAATAATCGTAGATTATTCTTAAACAATAAAATTGTAAAATAAGTTAAAAGATTATGCATGCTACTAGGCATAAACTGAAAAAAGGGTCGAAGAGTTTATATATTTTAATTTTTTTAAGAAAAGATAGAAATAAGTGGTAACATCAAACATCGCGTACGTACTTCACATTTTTCAAGGGACTATGTGACACTTCTATCGAAAATCAGCCACACTTCCATTTCAAATGAGCCTTCCCCATTGATAAAGAAATTTAGGTCGGATACAGAAATAAATAGGAAGACAGCTAGAGTAATGGCGTCAGGCGTAAATAAATGTTGTCTTATTGCCAGGAGCAAATTTGAGGGGAGGGGGCGGCTGCCCTTTTCCCATTTAACCAGCATAGTTTGCGAGATAAAGAATGGATATGTCATTTGCAATGGTTTTCGGCCGTCAGTGATCATAATTTCTTAAATTTTTCCGGTGCTCCGCGCCAGATAATAGCTATTAATTACATTTACTTTCTTCCTTGGCGACCCGGAAGCCATTTTTCACTCATGGACTAGGTTTCAAAATAATTTCAAGAGCAGAAACAGCCATTTCAGCATGCATTAATTCTATAATTAAACGTAAATTTTTGAAATTCTCAATGTTCCGCGTCAAACGCTGCAAATTTCGCATACGTATAATGGCTCGAAATTTTGAGAGGGGTCCCAGGCCATTTTTAGGGGGAGGGGTGAATGACCTCCAATTTTTGGTCAAAAACGCCTGAAAACGACCAAAAATCACAAGTATTCCAAAAAATCCAAGGTTAGGCAAAAATTTTCTGACTTTGGGGGGATGGGGGAGGGGCGACTAATTTTGGGTGGGGGATCCCCCCCGTCCCCCTATTACATGTCTGAAATACAAGAAATCGAGCAGTAAATCAAGGCTCTAAGTCATTCCGCCTAAATTTCACAAATTTTACGGCGCAATTTTCTCAAAAATCAAAGAAATTTAATGATTTTTCGCACAAAATTGTAGAAAAATTCAAAATTTTCAAGAAAAATGTTGAGTCAAAATGACTTTAAATAAAAGAAGACAACGCAAAACGCCGAAAAAACGCCATTTCGCACGTGAAGGGCAAATTTTTGGACTTATTTTTGACTGTTCTTAGAAAGTTGGGGTACCGCCCCTCCTTGAGAAAATCCTAGATCTGCTGCTGCTTATTGCCTATTAATATGAAAGATTGACGAATGCCACTAAAGTTTAAATTTCTATTATAGCCTACGAGTATTTACAATCTTCACGTATTTGCTGAAAATGGATTCTTTGGTTTGGAAAAGACAAGAGGAAAATTTCCAATCTGACAGCCCGTCATGTAGCGCATATTGGTGGTCCAGCATCTACGAGTATGTACTTCAAATCCTTCAAATTCCGACGCATATTTTAGGTTTCGTTTAATTTCCATCTATTATTTTTGGATTTTACGCTGCCGAAAAAATCTATGAACGAAGATCGAAATAAAAGACATAAATCGAAGGGCTGACTCGTCAACTTTACGATGAAGCTTAACAATATTATCCCTTATGTGAGCGAGCATTAATAGCAAAGGAGTGGATAGTGAGTCTGTAACGTACATATCATAGAAAAAGTGCAGAGAACATGACCACGGATTGAATATCAATCAGAGTGAGTATGAAAAGCATACACATGCAGTTTTACGACGTTCAAGCAATTAAACAAGTTATTTTCGGTTTCAAACAAGCCTCGATTATAAGATTATTGCGGTAGAATGTATGATACATAAATAAAATCCCTCATGGCAGTGGCAGCAAAATATTAAGTTACGCAAGTGTGTAAATATATAGCATACTAATACTAGTCCAGTTAATGAGTTTGCCGCATGTTTTTGAACATTTAGATCTTATATAAAATCTCGACATGTACCTCTATAACGTTCAACTACGAATGCAAACATATCAGAATAGCTTAGGGTTGAGTAAAAGGTATGCAGATTAATACTTCATAAATATTATGCGACAATCATATTATGCATAAAAATGTCGCACGTCTCGCAAAATACTTTTATTTTTGCATGAATAGAAAGAAATCAGAGAGAAAATGAAATAAATCAAACCGAATGACAAATTGAAAAAATGAAAATAGAATCAAGTATAGGATAGAATCATTAATGCACAAGGTCAGGGTCGGCAGGGGGGGTGGAATGTTGAGAACAAAAACTGTAAATTTAATGTTCACGATTTTTTTGCTGTTTAAACGATCAAAATGGTCAAATAGCCCACAAAAAGTTTTTTCGTAGTTATATCGCATTTTCAAAGCATTTTTAGTCAATTCGACTGCATTATAGCACTTTCAATACTGAAAAATGCAAAAATTTCGACACTTTCACAACTATTGACCTCAAAAATGATGCAAAAAAGAGGGCTAAAGACGCTTAAAAAAGCACCTTTTCTGCAAATTTTTAAGAAACTTTTGAGAACGTTTGAAAAATTGCGAAATCTGGGTGGGGGTGAAAATTTTCTGGGGGATGAAACCCCCCTCCCCTTAAGACCATGTATGGTATTTATTCATTTTTATACTTTGTCTACGATTGTTACCTAACATGATGCTCGTTCCGCAAAGCAAAGGAAATTCTGGGGGAGTGAAATTTTAAAGTGCCTTTTTTGGGCTCAAAAGTTGTGGATAAGCGTCATGAATATACTCCGACGTTTCTGACTAAGTTCCGTCTTTCTAGAGCATAAAAACTAAAAAATTCAAAAAATCGAGCAAATTGAACGAAACAATCAAAAATGAGTATATGGCGCGAAGCGCAGAAACTTCGACACATTTGAGCAAACATGGCTGAAAACGCTAAAAATAGCATCTTTTCTTAGAATTTCTTAGAAAGTTTGGATGGGTTTGAAAAATCGCGAATTCTGAGGGAGAGGGGTGAAAAATTTCTGGGAATGAAATCATACATGCCACTGTTAAAAATTTTGGGATAGGGACCTCGGCCATTTTTAGGAGGGGATAATGAACTCCAATTTTTTGCCAACAATTGCCAAAAAATTCCATTTTTACCGAAAATCAGGAGGTCAAAAAGTTTCTGGCATTGGGAGGATGGGGAAGACGACCAACTCCGAGTAGGGGATCCCCGTCATCCCCTGTTACATGTTTGGATGAAATCCCCCCAAAATTATGTATTTCCGACCCGACATTTTGTTGCTTTGTCACTAAAAACTTCGTGGACGGGAACAGGGAGAATGTATATATACCTGAAAATTTTTATATTTTGCTGCGCAACATTTGCAAAGGATTTTCCAGTTCCAACCGCTCAGTTTTTCATGTAAAATCCCAGTTTTCCATTTTCCTGTTATTCTGGAAAAATAAGAGTAGCAAGTCAATTTAAAGTTCTTGTGATCATGTGATCAAAGATGAAATTTTTGATCCATCCATATAAGATACAATGTCGAAACACAAGATATCTTACTCTCTGATATTGCGGCGTACTAGGTGTCTTGCTCATGGCCGGCATTAAAGAATTGAGTAAACCAATCCGGACAAAAACAACATTCAAGTAATTGAAGGTATAACAATAAATCCTAAATCTCGTCCATGAAGCAGGAAGCTTAATTGCGACCGAAGTAGGTAAAACTGAAAAAGAAATAGCATAAATAAGCAGTAATTTACACAGAATTTTTCATCGAGTATTCAACTTCCTAAACATAATTAATATCCATAATTATAATTGCAATAATATTTACTAACAATAATATATTTTGGCAAGAATGCTGACTAAATAATAATAATGATATTATCAAATAATAAAACCTAGTAATTATTAATCATATAGGTATTATTTTTAATGTTATAATATTATCTATCATTATTATGGTGATGACAATACCTGCTACGCGCTAACTCTGCACATTAAAAATTCGCCGGCAACGCTAGCAAGCAAAAAGCAATTATGCGCGATAGGCTAGAAAAACCAAATTACCATAAAACGTAAGGTAGGCAGCTAGCTATACATACGAGCCAACATTATAGAATTCCAGCATAAAATTCTTTTACCACCTACAAAATGACGATAACGCCATGCGTGTACTTACGGTACGAAGGGAAATGTATTACAAAGTAATCGAGCAAGCAGTACATAATGCTAGATAAATACTGTGCATTCACTAACTATATACAACCAAATGAACTAAATGCGGAGTATAAAATTGTTTATTAACAGTTTGTACGAACTCGCATTTAAATATTTGGTTCAACAACACAAATTGGCAAATTAATAGCAATAATATGCAAGATCGAAATATGCAGCAGACAAAACTAGTTCAGTTTAGACTGTTAAGATAGAGCAGTTATAGTTCGGTTGGCTGGTACTTCATCAACGATACCTACCTCTGAAAATACGTCAGAGCACAAAGGATTGCAAGAGTACTCAGAGTATAACCACGATCCATAGAACGCGCACCACTGCAACGGTGAGGCATGAGCATATTGGACTGCATTCCGACCTTGATTCGACCCAAAAATGGTCAGGCTAGTATGGAGGATGTGCAGAAATCTCTTATTATTCTGCCTACAGTAACGTGCGCTGCTGCTGTCCACTCCGGGCTCCGCATTTTACTCCGAGTCGGTTCGGTCAATAAAATACTGAATAGTTCTCAGTCCGACGAATTTTCAGGGAAGTTGCGAATTTTAAAGCTTTGACCCCCTGTAAAATGCTAACGTGACCCCCAAAATCTTTGATTTTCTGCAAAATCTTGAAAAATATACTGTTTAAGTGTTTTGCGATCTTTTGACTCGAACGTATTTCTACCTATTAATTTTTTCAAGCCAATCTGACAATATGCATTCCGAAATTTTTCAAGTTTTTATATTGCAGAAAAAGGGCATCGTCAGAAATGTCAAAACTGGTATTTATGACATGCAATGTGACGGTATTCTGGGGGTCCAGCCCCGAAAGTTTTTCTAAAATGCCTTTTTGGACTTAAAAACGATAGGTACGTGAAAAGCTCCATTACTGCCCAAACTGTAATGTAATGTTTATTTTTGTAGAAACATAAGTCATGCAAAAAGTAGTAAAAAAAACGATAAAAAATAGGAGGAAAACGCAATAATATGTTCTACAGGAGGTCACTTGGGCAGTGATGCCATTTGGATTGGCCCCCGGCAAAAGGATTGACCACTGGCAAAATAGCAAAAAGAAATTGAAAGTGGCATACATAGGAAAGTAAATTTTTTGAATCAAGTTAGGGTAAAAAGGCGGCCGACTAAAGACATCGAAAAAGATTTTGGGAGACCATGAATAAACTGAAATTATGCTTCAACTCAAACGACTTTTAGTTTAAATGTGAAAATGAATTGACAAAAGTTCCGAAAATTCGGATATGATTATATGCTCCGGGTTAGAAAACTTTGATAATTTGAAGCCGAATCTTCATATTTAAAAATCCCGACTCTTGGTCAGAGAAAATCGTCGGATAATGTCAGCTATCTGATTCCGTCCCTAGTAGCTACCACACCTGGGCCTGAGGGATTCGGGGGGTATGCACCACCGAGAAACCAAAATACCCCACACAATTCAATTTTTGTTTTTTTCTCGCAATTTTTTGATGCCAATGGATAGTGCTCGATGAGAAACGTTAAAAATGGTGTTTTTTCGCCATACCACCATTTTTAAGGCCATTTTTTACCTTTAAAAATCTTGCACCACCCCGCTCCCCCAGAATTATGGTGCTGCCCACGTATGGTAGCCACTACAGGCACCCACGATTCGGCCAAGGGAGGGGGCGGACCCAACATAAAACGGCCTATATCTCGGAAAATTCGCCCGGATAGCTAGTAAAAACCGCATTTTTCGACATGTTTTATCCATAAAGATTATAAAATTCTAAGTTTTTTGAAAAAATTTTTCACGTAACAAGTTATATAACAAAGTGTCATTTTTTGGTCGCACTTCAGCCAAATGATGGAAAAGCTTCACATCGGGCGCGAAAGGCCGAAAATTTGAATATGTTACGACAAAGACATTCAATTTTTCCGTCTTTCCGTGCGTTATCTTCCTCTTAAAAATTTTTCCGGCCTATGTAGGGGAAGCGGCCGCTCCCTCCTAAATACGGCCCTAGCCACACAAAACATGTTAATTTAAGAGCTCGAAATTTTGTGTGGGGACTGAGGGGGTTCTTGGCCATACGTGTACCTAACGGCTCAAAATTATGGTTGGGGGTCCACGGCTATTTTCGGGAGGGGGTAGATGACCTCTAATTTTGAACCAAGAAAACACTTAAAAACGGCCAAAAAAATTCAATTTTTTTAAAAATTAAGGGGACCAAAAATTTTCTGACTTTGGAGGATGGGGAAGACAACCAACTTTGGATGAAGAAATTTTCCAAATCCCTTCCCCCGGTTACCTGATTATTGGGGGTAGATATGTAAATAACTGCAATTTTTGGTTAAAATAACAAAAGGCAGCTTGAAATGGCTAAAGAACGCAAGTTTTCGCCAAAACTCGGGGCGGGGTCAAAAATTTTCCGTCTTTGAGATGACCGAAGTGAATGGGGGATGCACCAGTTTTACACATTTACTTGTATGCCACATAGACTAGTACGCATGTAGATGCAGTGAACTGTGTGACGAGTCAGCTGGAAATAGTCGAATTATTCATCGAGCAGGATTATCTCAAACAGCAGAGTAAAAATAGGAAAAGGACAGAAATTACCTCGGTCTTTATGTATCCAGTTTTTTTGTTCAAAAATCATATATTGATCCATTGTCGTGCTGTTTTTTCCATAAAACTCTAATCCAGAGCTCTTCAAACGCACGTCTGGTTACCTACATATGTAGCCAGTGACCACTAATAGTTAAAAATTGTGAGTGTTACCGAAACCCATCTCTTAACCCTTAATAGCAACCCTGAAAGACAGCATAAGTAAAACGCTTTTCGTTTTCACAAATGAAACTCTTAATTGATTTGATATTTTTGAAAAAATGGTCCGTCCTTACAAAAAAGCTAATACCACGTGACTTTTCAACGGGAGGCCCTATAAGACTCGTTTAAGCCATTATCGAAATCGACAAGTCCGAAAAAAACTCCTGGCAAGTGCCACATGCGCAAAAATCACCAGGTATAAAACGACTGCACTTTATTAAACATAAGCTTCATACTGCGGATCGAAAATACACTATTAGATGTCACAAAAATTGCAATGAACACGAACACGGACGAAAAGCATTACAAAACACGCGGAAAAATATTCAATTTGATAATACACATTAACACTCCTGACGCGGATACTCAGAAATCCAAAATCACGCTTGGCTCTTAACGTTCTCGTTGTTCTTCTGCTGATGTTGATTAATATTTGGCTTTGTCTTGTCTGTTCTAGGGCGTTTGAATAATATTATGTGCCTTTCTGAAATGTGCTTGACGATCATTTAAACGTATTTTCTGATTGGAAAAAATTTTGCCGAATTAGAGGCGCGATCAGGCACATAGCTCTGGGGGGAATGGGGGTCCAGACCCCCCAAAATTCAGAAAAATCGGAAAAATAGGACTTTTTAAACGTCATTTTGAGCTATTTCTGGCCTTTTTGGGCTTAGTCCCCCCAAAATTGGTGTTGGTCCCCCCGAAATAGGACGGCCAGCAACAAGCCTGGGCGCGATAATTAATGCTTTGAGATTTTTAGCTATTTGAATATTTCGGCTGCATAGGTACCAATTCGCTTTTAACAAATGAAAATGCGTTTTCGAGAAAACACATGCATAGTTTTCTTTCCGTACAAACAAATCAGTTATACATTACAGTACCAACCAAGGTGCTTGAATAGAAAGAAAAATTCAAAACAATTATGCAAATATGTGAAAAAGCAAATTGGCCAGCTCGCGTTTTAATTAATTGAGCAAGTAATCAGTGAAATACGGTTTGAACAAAATCATCCCAATGGGATCCTAGTCTTCCCTCATCCCTCGATTTTTGAAAAAAATGTGCATTTTTAAGTTATTTTCAAACGTTTTTGTCATTTTGGGCCGAATATTTAGGATTACTTACCCCCCCCCCCAATGGCCCACTAGCCCTTCCCAAAATTTTTCAGCTGTTATACACATCTCTTGTCAGGCAGGATCGTTATTAAAAATTAATCTCATTTTACACTGACCGAAATAAATGCAATGTCAGGCGACTTTGCGCGTCCGAAACACTTTTTGCATTGGTTTTGGGGACGAAAATCAAATTTTAACAAATAATAAAAATACGAAAATGCACCTTAAAATTTGCAATTCTAGAAAATATCTAAAAAAAATTTCAGAATTCAAATTGTTTCCTTCAGTTTACCCATAAGGTACTGAAATTAGAGTCAAAATGATCTGAATGGTAAAGATTTTTCATGCGGTCAGCGTATAAAAGCATTTTGCATAGGCCGTTTCAATCCTTTTCACTTGACTTGCAAGAACATCAACATTTAATTATACGATTTGTTCCGATTCAATGTGAAAAAGTCGAGACAAAAAGTCGTAAGACATACTCGTAATTTTGTAAGTTCACGCAGTGGTGAGAAAATAAAGAATCGTAGAATCAGAGCCAGCAATTATTCAAGTTGAACAACTATTAATTAATGTAAAAACTATTAATTAATGTGTATAGTGCATAAATGTAACAGGGGGATGGGAGGATCCCCCACCCAAAGTTGATCATCCCCTTCTTCCCTCCCCCAAAGCCAAGAAATTCTCGACCCCCGCCCCCGATTTCTAGAAGAAATAAGTTTTTTGGCTAAAAATAGGAGGCCATTTATCCCACCCACCTAAAAACGGCCGGGGAAGGAGGGACCCCACCCTAAATTTCGAGCCCTTAAATGTATGAGACATTGTATTTATTGTTAAGGATACATCGAAGCGAGGGAGGTGTTGAGTATAGGTGAGCGGCACCAAAATTCTGGGGGTGCAAGATTTTTCAAAAGTCAAGAAATGGCCTTAAAAATGATGGTATGGCGAAAAAACACCATTTTTAAAAGTTTCTCATCGAGCACTATCCATTGGCATCAAAAAATTGCGAAAAACGAGAGAGAAAAATTTCAAAAATCGAATTCTTGGGGGGGTATTTTAGTTTCTGGGAGGGTATTTTGGTTTCTGGGGAGATGCATACCCCCAACCCCCACGCCCAAGTGTGGTGTTGAGGCCTTGGTCCACAAAAATCAGCCCTTTCTGCTGGTTGTGTCAACCAACGACATTTGAGATTTTTATGTAAGTCTCTATTTTCTGCTAAAATTATTGCGAATCAAGAATTTCGGAGGAAGGACAACTTAACGCGTCCCAAACATATAAGGGCAGCAAGAAAATTCTAGAGGGAGAAGTCAGGGTTAGAAAATTGTTAAAAATGTTACAAAAATATAATTATGTGGGGTCTACAGTAATCTGGGGGACTCAACTTCTGGTAGCAAATAGACATTTTATTTGCTCCGAAAAAAACAACAAGTGAATAAAGGAGATGCGTTAAAAATAGAAAGAGAAAAGACAGATCTGGTTTAGTTTTTTACTTCTTTCAAAATGATTCGATATACTTTGGACGTTCGCTTCATCACAAGTTCTTCCTTGCGGAAGGCACAACAACCATATGTGGGCGGCACCGAAATTCTGGGGGTGCAAGATTTTTCAAAGGTCAAAAAATGGCCTTAAAAATGGTGGTATGGCGGAAAAACACCTTTTTCAACATTTCTCATCGGGCACTATCCATTGGCATCAAAAAAATAGCGAAAAAAAAAACAAAAAATGTTTCAAAAATTGAATTCTGGGGGTATTCTGGTTTCTCGGGGGGGGGGTGCATACTTCAAACCCCCCACGCCCAGGTGTGACAACAACTCTTGAAAACTCAGTAGTGAAATTACTTTTTATTTAACAAAGATTTGGCGAATGCTGACTGAATAACATAAAAATGTATTAAATCGAATACTTTTATGGATGAAATGCTCAGGCACGTAGCTGGCCTTCTGAATTTAGTGGGGACTAAAATTTTGAAGTCAGATATCTCGACAATTACTTGCAGAGAGGCGAAAATGATGGTGTTTCTGAGCGTTTCTCAGCGAGCTCTAAACGTTTGACCACGCAGAAAAATTGTTTACCTTGTTTTGTGCTTAATTCTGCTACATTGTAAAGAAAAGTAGGTACGAAAAATAAATAATTCTGCGCAACGCGTCAGAAAATTTTTATATATGTATTTATCACATCTTACTCTAACTTGGGCTGCTCAAAAGACAAAATTTATGTAGAAACAATAAATCTTTTGACTTAATTATTAATTCCAAAAAGAGTTAGAATCTACTCCGGCAGTCTTTCAATTGCAATTCAAGAATTTTCAACTTTTTCCTGTAGGGGCCCTTGCGCGAAATATGCGTATTTCCGAAATTTTGGGGGAACTAGTCTGCCCCCCTAACCCCCATAGCTACGTGCCTGGAAATCCTGAAAAAATTTTTGCACTCCATTTCATGTGTCTTATTTTTTCATACTTTTTTATCTTTATGCAGTAAATAAGCGAGGAATACGCTCAACAATTATTACTGAGGTTTTTATATCACAGCAGCAGTACCCCAAACTTGTTAAAAATCGTGCTATTTACATTTTCTAATTTTAATCAGATCTTTTGATCAAATTAAGAAAATCAAAACTAGTGTAAGTTTCAATGTCAGATTCGCTCATAAAGGTACAAACTATTATTTTTAAACTTTAAAATTTAATAAATAGAAAATAGGCAAGAACTGTGCATATGCATGTCCATGGAAACGACTGAAAAATTAGCGATTTTATAATTTTGGCACTAAATTCAAATAGAAAATGCAATAAACTTGTGGCCGCAGTTAGTAAACAGTGATTTTCTAAATGTAAATGTAATGTGAAAGACATTATAGTTAATACAGTATTTAATCCTATCGCGCGAAGCGCGATAGGATTTTTGTATTCATACGTATAGTACAAAAAAATTTCAATCGTGCAAAAGGATTTTGGGAGGTTTTTTGCACGGTGCAAAGAGGCCCGTGCAAAGAAAACACTGATTACCAGGATTATGATTCATATAGTGCTCCCATCCTTCGCTCTGCTGAATACCAATGCTACGCCATTCCGTTTCTGTCATTAATTTATTTTTCGGCACAAGCTTGATCAACTCTTTTGGCAGGTGCACGTGCCTAAAAAAATACGTTCCGACTAAGTACGGCTGGGCAAGAAAGCCAAAGTTAGCACAAGTGCGATTACTTGCAAAACGTATCAGCCAAAAACATCTAGGAATAAGAATTCTAAAGTAATCATGAAATAACATGGCTTTTATGCGAGCATTTACACCAGTTTTTTTAGATCATTTTGGCGCCAAAAAAGCTCCGTTTGACTCTTAAGCCGACTGCTGACTCCCCAGACCGACCATAATGTGATGACCTGACAAGAACAGTAAATTTAGTCTTCACGCTTTTTTATAAGTAAACGATGAAAATAGTCAAAATACCCTACCTATATAAAACAGTTTTATGTAATAAGACCGCGTTTTTGTTCATTTCAACTGCACTGCAGCACTTTTAACCAAACAAACTATAGAAATTCAATAACTCGGTCAAAGCAATGAGATTTTGACACAATTTCGGGCGCTTTCGGTAATTAAGACAAGAAATTGTGAATCCGGTGTCGCACCTTAAAGTGTCCGGCCGGACACTTTAAGGTATCTTAAAGTGTCCGGCCGGACATTTTAAGGCACCTTAAAGTGTCCGGCTCTGCCTTAAAGTGTCCGGGTTACGCTGAGTATACGTACGCATATACGCCCACGCATATCAATCGCTGTACAATTAGGCAAATAGGCATGTACATATTTGCGTACCTTGTACAATGCATTGAGGTACATAAATACAAGAAAACCGATGTATTACGAAGAATTCGTTGCATCCTCAGTGGCGTCGTTTAGCGAACTTGGAGATAAAATCGATTATAAAAATATTTTTCGTGAGGAACAATCGACGATATTTACGAATTTCAGTCATAAATGTTGTGAATTTAAACTGCACACAGTTCCATTCACTCATGATTCTAAAAAGACATGCTAAGACTTCATTTTATATATTGCCTACCATGCTACCATTCATACATGTAACAAGGGGTGGAGATTCCATAACCGAAGTCGTAAATATAAAAATATAAATATAAATAAACATAAATTGTTTATTCCCTCTCCCGATTTTGTGCAAAAACTTGCGATTTCTAGCCACTTTAGGTGTATTCTTTAAATTCTTGAATAAAAATTGAAGTTCGTGCACTCCCCCTAATGGTCGGCGAACCTCCACCCAACACTTTGGGCTGTTAAATGCGTGCTACTTTACATGGGCAGTGGGCCAAATTCTGGCAGTCAGATGTAGCATAACTGCAAAAAACGCTAAATTATTCAATTCTATGGATCTACCAATTTGGAGAGACTTTGGATTTTGGGGGTTCAAACCCTATCCTTTTACGTCTACGTATGATGCCCACTCTACCCAAATGTTTAAATACATTTTTTCTCGCTTTTAAGCATGTCATTGTGGTCCGGACACTTTAAGGTAAAACCCGGACACTTTAAGGTGTGACACCGGCGCTGAAAAATTTGACATTATTACTGTTTTAGCCCTCAAAAATGATGCAGAAAATGTTCCGCATATATCTATATGTATACTAGCAAAGAAAAATGCTCCGATGGAACAAAAAAGGCGAATATACTTGGGAATGTGGATTATTAAGAATGTAAAAGGAGGGGAATAGGAAAAAGCTACCTATTTATATGCCTAAAATGGAAAAATCAGCTAAAAATCAGACTTTCTCTAAGCAACGCAAAAAATCGAAGTATATTCTGCGGCCTACAGATTGAAGTAAACTATTGAACCAAAAAAATGATTGAAAAAGCAGCAAGTTAGCTAAGCAGTAGCTATGAGAAACTAGATGGAGTGAACTAGGCGAGACTTTGCAAGCCAATTAAATGAAATAGTAAACATCGATGCATTCAAGACAATCAAAGAAATCGTTAATTTAAAGCAGCAAGAAACGCGTAAGCTTACATGAAACAGACTAAATGTAGGTATGTATGCTTGCAAAATGACTAATTTAAAAGTAAAGCGAATACACTGAAATTAAATTGCTCAAGTTGGATCCAAATCTATATTTGAGCTATAGAAACAATTTAACGATCAAATTTTGCCATTTGAATTCGTCAGTATTCTGAAATATACCATTTCTTTAATTCCTCATAATTTCCAAGATTAATTTTGAAAGAAAAATTTTGCAATTAATTACAAATGTTTCAGCCCCAGCCCGAGGCAAGCCTTGCCCCGGCCGGGGCCGGACTTGAGACATCCTATTTTGTACCAGTTTTAATTTGTTCTTGCAACGCCTAAAAAATTTTGTTTCAAATGGTAGGGAGAGATGACAGAGTTTCTCTGTACTTTGCGTCCATTCACTTTTCTGAACTATCTATCAAGTACCTACCATACCTGGGCAATGGCTGACGGTTCGCCCCGTCCAACTTCCAGCCAAAAGGGTGGGTGGTCCCTAGACCCTGAAAAAGGTGGATCTGTCCCTGAAAAAAGGTGGGTCCGTGCCTGAAAAAGGTGGGTCGCTCAGCTTGATTAGTGGGTCAGTCACTGAAAAAAGGTGGGTCCATCCATGAAAAAGGTGTCGAACAGTGTAATAAGATGGTTCCTGTGCATGTTTCGCAAACTGATCATGATATACTGTATCTAGCATTTCCTTAAATTATCTCCAAAAATTTTCTCCCTGTACAAAACATAGCCCCGTCCAAGTTACCCCTTCGCCCCGTCCAACTTTTGGTTCGGCCCGTCCTCGCGATGGGCCGATAAAGGGCATTGCCCAGTTGTGGTACCTACCATTCAAAAAGCCACAAATTCGACTTGAAAAAGATATAAAAATATCACATTTCAGCAATTAACTACGTACTGATAATCTTCTGAATCTTTCATAGTAGAGATGCATAAATCAACATCAAAAAAGCAGTCTAACTACACAAAACACATATGAAAGTGGGTAGAGGTAGGTACCTGTAATCAGGACTGTATTCAATGGAGGCGATGGGGGCATCCGCTCCCCCCTTGGCCGGAAAAATTTTGAAAGGTAGGATAATGCATGGAAAGATTAAAAAATCGCACGTCTTTGTCATATATAGATAATCTCCACATTTTTGGCGCTTCGCACCCTATGTGAAGTATTTTCTATAGTTTTGGTCCAAGCACGACCAAAAACAGACACTTTTGATAGCCTTTGAGTGAGAAAAAATGTAATTCAAAAAAGTTTGAATTCTATGATCTTTATAGATGGAGCAGGTCAAAAAACGTCGGAAAGTGCAGATTTGAGGGCTATCCCGACGAAATTCCCGGAATATAGACCAATTTAGGTTGGATCCGCCATCCCCGTTGGCCGAATCCTGTATGCGGGCTTTCCTGCAATAATAGATATAAATTACTAAGATTAATTCATATATATATATAAAATTGACAGATTTTTAGGGGACCGCCTTTGTACATACATATAGAAAAGGACTTTGTACAAAAAACCATGACCATAATTTACTAACCTTGCCCATGTATGATAGATAAGTGCGTTTGCCGGTACGAAAAAAAATATTTCAAATTCTTTTAAAATTGGACAGATATAAAATACGAAAAAATTCAAAAAAAATTTTAAAAGTCGAACAAATTGGACAAAATATAGTCAAAACATGCGTATATAGCACGAAGCGCCGAAAATTTGATACTTTTGAGCAAACAGATGGCTGAAAACGCTTAACAAGCAACTTTTTAACGGATTTCCAGGAAATTTTTAAAAAACTTTTGAAAAAACGCAAATTCTGGGGGAAAATGAAAAAAGTTTTTACATGTGAAGATTTTTCTAGGGGTTGAAACCTCTCCAAGATCGTGTATGAATATGACATCAGCTTTTATCACAGCTCAGTACTTGTTCAGGTATTCCAATCTTAGTTTTGTTTAAAATTCGAGTAATGTTATTATTCCTACAAAGATGAGAACAAAAAATTGACATAATCATTGATAATAGCACATAAGGAATTGAGTCTAAGCCTAAATCAAATTTTAAAAAAGTAAGTCACATTTTTTCAAATGTATAAATTTTTAAAATAATTTAGGTAACATTTGGATGACTGAAAAACTAGTTGACTGTGATGAAAATGAATGACATATTTGTGATCATGACAATACATGTAAAAGGGGCAGGTCCGTATTCAGGATTTTGTTTCAAGGGGGGGACAATACGACTAAATTTTTTGTAAAAACAGCATACTTGTAAAGTTTGCTACCCAGATGCTTAAATATATAGAGAATTCAATGGACACCCTCTAGAACAAATCTCATTTTCTGCATAAAACCTGTGCAAAACAGAAGACATAGATGCAAAATACGCTTTAGGTTAAAATGGAATGTTTTAACCGCGCGCTAAAGGGCTGGATAGACTAATTCAGCGCGGAGCACCGAAAATTTTTTTACGATTTGGGGCAAAAAAAAGCAAAGGGGTGTAAAGGGAAAATGATTCTCATATTTCGTTTTCGGGGGCACGTGCTCCCATCCCCCTAAATACTGGTCTGAACAAGGGGGTGACTGCAGGTACGATCTCCCACCGAAACTCGGTCGTCTTCCATCCGCCGCTCAAGTTTAAAAATTTTCGACTTCCTTACCCATTTTTCGCGAGAACTTCCGTTTTTGGCTACTTAGGTATTATTTAGGTGTTTTTTGTCAAGCTTGAGCAAAACTTGAAGGTAGGTAACCCTTCATCTCTAAAAAATGACAGACCACATTCCTTCCCCCGCCTACATTCTGCGCTATTACACGTCTTACCGTACGTACCCGTATTCTATTATATTTCGGAAAAATTTTAAATTTTTCTCATCTGCACTACACCGGCTAAACTGCATAAGGTAGGTGCCGGTATTTCAACGTGTCTGATCGTAATATCGTGCTTAAGCTTAGTTAGTTCAGAAATATAAGCTTGCTGTGTTATGTTGGTTACTATAGTCATAGGCGTAGCCAGGATTTTTCCCTTGGTGGGGAGTAGTCCTATAATTTGTTATCCTATAATGCATCCTATGTGTGAAAAAATGCCTTTTTTAGACTTTTCACATCGTCCTGCAACAATTAAAATGCAGAGAGAATTTTTTGAAAATTTTTCACTTAGCAACGGAAAACTCGCTTTCCGGGCAGAGACCCGGAAAAATTTCGCAAAATAAGCACTGAAATCTTTTATTCTAATGTTAAAATTTTCATAAAATTATCCGAATCTCGGCAGCTGATAAATAGATAAGATATACTGACGCGAAGCGCGGAAATTTTCCGATATATCCATGCCAGAATGACTAAAAATTCTTAGAACGCATGAGATGCGACTCTTTTGTAGACTTGTCTTGTCTTGCCATGCCATGTTAAGCAGTTTTTAAAAACGCAATCTTCACAAAGCGCACGAATTTTCTGCATACTTTCTCATTGACTAGAAATGTTTGCAAACAGGTTATCGTGATTAACGCTTTGTAGCTCTAAGTTGCCACCAAGGTAAGATAACCAAAGCTAGGAGAAATCGGCGCGAAGCGCCGAATTTTTCGGGTTTATTCTAAAAAATCGACGCGGATCAGCGTCACGCAACCACTTAGCTCCATTTCAGAGAATTCAAAATTTTTTCCGGGGGGCGGCCCCCACACTGGCTACGCCAGTGACAATGGTTGGGTTGGCAGCTATTCAGGAATCATAGGGAATTCCTACATTTATTTAGACCATCCAAAATAAGGTAGGTAGGTATAAGTACATTTTTGTCATGACGATAATAATATAGGATAGCATATTCAGCATTTACCTACCTATATTCATACTCATCATCATAATATTTTTCTGAATAATAAATATTTTTCGCAAATGAATTCGACATTGCATAGACGAAGAGCCGCAACTACGATCTCGTCATAAAATAATAACCAATCAGGCACAATATGCTCTAGCCAAGGTAATAGTATTTGTCAAAGGAAAAAATGAAAATTTACAAACGAAACTAAAATGAACTACGCAATAAATGCAAGAAAGCAAGATCATCAATCATTGAACTAACTCGCGCAAGTTGACAAAGACCCTCCGACAAATACAGAACAATATCTTATACTACAGTAATTAAAATCATATTTTATATGCAGCGCTCAAAAGCTAAAATATTGAACTTTACTATTTTTGATAATGATACTGTATGTCAAAAAAAGGTGCTTTTTTGTCAATTTGACCTGGTTGGAGCATGGTGAGCGATTAAATTTCGCACATCGTCAAATTATTGCAACTGCAACCACGCTCGATGAATAGTTAGTTTTATTTCTAGCCCAGTGCATAAACCCGCTCGGAAAACTATAGTCTGTTTCATTTAACTGAGGTTTTTGAAAAAATTTAAAGTGCCTACAGAAGTGGTTTAAACTAAGAGTATAGCTGTGATATTCTACAGTATATCGAGTTACTGTGAGACGCTTGCTGTTGCCAAACCGCATTACTGCATCAGTAGTTCAAACCACTTTTGTATGTGCCTTGATTCATGCGGATGAAATTCAAAATAAAACCGCAAAGTTCAAAGGAACAGACTCTAATCTCATGACTAATGTAGCACTCGATTTTTCCTTTGCTCGATTGACTATAACAGGTAGTGAACTTTTTCATAGGTCGCTGGTCGAGAAGTGTGTACATAGGTAGCTGCCAATAGGCTACAGTCTGTTTCATATGAAATTGGGCATAAGTTTTTAAAACCATCCCCGACAACAAGCTCACAGATCGCGATTATACATAGCATTGCTCTGATATATAATTATCGCAATCTGTCGGCTTACTGTCGATAAAAATCTTAGGGAAAATTAGGGAAAATATTCATGAAACTTTTGTGCATGGATCACAATTGTCGAATGAATGCAAACATAGTACAAAGGGTTGTAAACTAAGGTGACTATCACGATATTTTACATAGCATGAGGCTTATGCGAAATCGCACAATACTTACTGAAGGTCATTTAGTCTATTGTGTTTAACGATCAATTTGTGACAAGCTGAAAGCGCGAATTCCATTCGCATGTTGCATTATCTGCTGAAAGACGAGATTAAATTATGCCACAAAAAATTTTATTGAAAAACTCTTCCTTCCTATGTAGCTACAGTGATCTCTAATTGACCTACAGTAATTAGGGAAGACTGTAGCCTCGGAAAAGATTTGTTGAAAAAGCTCTCGGATAAATGAAACAGACTATATGTAGGTGCATATTTATAGTCTGTTTCACACAACTTCGGTCATAAATTTTAAAACTATCTCCGACAATAAGCTGACGCATTGCAATTACAGCATTGATCTGATATATAATTATCGTTCGTTACTGTCGTTGAAAATTCTTAGAATTTATGTACAAAGTTATGTGAAACAGACTGTAGGTAAGCCCCATGGTAAGTCATATCTTCTAACTAACAGTATGTAAATATATAGTCTGTTTCACACAAGTTTGGGCATAAATTTTAAAAATTAAGTCCGACAATAAGCCGACAGATTGCAATTATAGAATTCATTCGATACATAATTATCGTAATCCGTCGATTTAATTTCGAAAAAATTCCCAAACTTTATGCCCTAACTGATGTGAAACAGACTATAATGCACAAGATTGTAGAATTGACGATAGAATAATAAAATATCGATGGTTGAGACAGGTCGTTGTATAGTAAAGAAAATGGGGTTCCATCCATAGTGTTGGGAAAATCCGATTTCCGAGGTACACTTCAGGTTAAAAAATAGACTACTGATGTTTTTGACATGTGCAAACTATGTACATGAATACATGCACATGTGTAGGTGCCTACACTCGTAAGTAAATATATGTTTGCATACTGCTCCTTACAATAGTGCAAGGGAGTTTAAATTGATTTTAAATTCTCTTAGCTGAAGAGTTTATCGCAATATTATTTTCAAGCGGAATTACTGTAATTAGATGGATAAATTTATCTAATCAAATAACGCTCGTCAGTTCTCTAGATCTTGCTACTTCACATATTACCTACTCTATAATATCCGTAACGCTGAAACTCATCGCCTCCATTTTCGCCTGCATCCTTCCTAGTTTGCGCGTTTTTAAAAAATGGTAGAATATAACAGGTAGATATACCTGTGCACGCCTAGTATAAGTTAGGCATGGGTAACTTAATGTGCACTCAACTATAGGTATCTTATGTACATACGAGGTGGATTAATGTGCGGGACGTATTCTGCAGCCAAATACATAAATTTTCTATCCCAGGTCAACTGGCAGCACGTACAGGGCACTGTACGTTGCTGACTTTTCGATAAAGCTTAGGTTGCATTTGCTGGACGCCAGAGGATGAGTAACTTGCTCGTACATCCTTGCTTTGTGGCATTTAAGTACCTTATGGATTATTTTTGGATCTATGTGTGGTAGACTTTGATTCACCTGAATCGTCTCGCGTAGCGATACGTTTTTGTTGCGTTTAGGTACAGCGCTATATAAGACATTATTTGACGGTTGACAATAAAGTAAAAAAAGCGTATGATTGCTTTCATCCTGCCTAAATAATTGTATTTGTAAACTTTCGATGCCCTCTTTTTGTTTTTTGTTGCTATCGTTCATAAGAAATCAGCTGCGCAGAGTGCGTGCAATGTAGCTTTGCAGCATGTTTGTTATTGTGTAAGTAAGGTATATAGGCGCGACTTTATAGGACACGCGGATTTAACTTATTGAAGGTTATAAATGAAGATTATCTACTTCAAGGGCCATAGGCGTAGCCAGGAGGGCGTTAGGGGCACATGCCCTCCCGAAATTTTTCAGAAATATTGTTGATTTTTCTATTGCAATAATGTGTGTCCAGAAAACTGAGCTCAAAAAGGCAGAAACGCAAAATTTTCCGGGACTGCCCCGGACCCCGTTGGGAACGCTTGAGCGCGCCACCCTAGACCCCCCGCAGCCGTCAAATCTCCATGTACATGTGCAACGAGATTTTAGGGAGAACAAGCCGGGTAATAGGGTTAGGAATTTCAAAAAATTTCCGGCGTTTCGCGCCGGCATTAATTTATCTGTTTTGTATGATTTGAGCGGTATTAATTGAATTTGAAGTGCAAAAACGTCAAAATTTTCCGGCGCATAGCGCCGCCATTTACTGTTCGTTCTTTTTGTAAAGCCCCAGCATTGCGTTTGAAAGCATGAATAATTCAAAATATCTTCAGACAAAGTTAGTAATTCGCAGTTTTCTTGTTAGAAGCTTGAACTGTCAAAATTGTTTTGTACAAATTTGATGTTCTGTCAGACTATTAGTATTCACAAAGCTACAAAATGTTAAGGGCGGTAAAAAATGACTAAATTTTCTGGCACTTTGCGCGCCGCTTATGATTTCCGTGTTTGTGAATAGAAAGACCGTAAATTATACATGAAAACGGTAGAGATTTCAAAATTTTTCGGCACTTCGCGCCGCTTTACACTTTTTGTATTTTTGATCGTTAGAAACCCATAAATTAGCTGGGCTACACTACTTAAGGTCGAAAAACTAAGTTTTATTATACTAAACGTTACTGGCATTCAATGCAAAAAAAGTCCTGAAAAATTTTTGTTTATGCCCCCCCGAACCAAAATCCTGGCTACGCCTCTGTCAAGGGCGTAGCCAGGGTGGCATTGGGGACACATGCCCCCCACCAAATTTTTCAGGAATTCTGTGACTTTTCTGGTGCAATAGTTGTAAAATTGACTTCAAAAAGGCAAAAACGTCAAAATTTCCCTGCGCTTCGTGCCGTGTCATTATGATTTATTGTTATGTATGTAAATCCAATGAGTTTAAAATCTTGAATAAGCTAAAATAATCCAGCACTTCAAATCAATTAGGCGATTCAATGCACTATTTTTTCGTTGAATGAAACTGCGCATGCTTGTTGAGCATAATAGTAAAAGGTGCGAAAATGATTGCGCACCATCTGCTTTGTTTGTCTTTCTTTACAAGGACACAATCCTATTTTAAATTAAATGAATGGCCAAATTTTCTAGTTTTTGTGCATTTTCTGTTTTCTGAACTACATCTTTTAATAAGAAGGCCACAAATGGGCCTAAAAACGGTAAGAACGAAATTTTCATTGATACGTCTTTCTATATCTTATTGACAGCGACGCATTGCTGCGCTATATTAGCTGAGGTCGAAAAGCGCATTTTAGCTCAGAAGTTTTGTGCAATGTAGGAGTTCATCAAGTTTAAGTGTTTTTGGGCCTAATTCAGAACCGAGATTAGGCCGATTGTGCGAAAATTTTAAGATTACTATTTAACAAAAAGTGTTTTTACAAATTTTTTGGGCTCTGCCCCGGACCCCGCTGGTGGGCACTTGAGCGCGCCACCCCAGACCCCCTCCAGCCATGAAATCTCGTTGTACATGTACAACGAGATTATTAGGAGGACTAAAAAGGTTCGGAATTACTTTGCTGTTCTGTATGACTTAATCGGTATAAGTTGAGTTTATAGAGCAATCAAAATTTCCCGGCGCATAGCGCCGCCGGGTACTGGTTTTTCTTTTTGTAAAGCTCCAGCATTGCGTTTAAAAGCCTGAGTCAGTCAAAATATCTGCAAGCTAACTAGCAATTAGCAGTTTTCTTGTAAGCTTGAACTGTCAAAGTTATTTTGTACAAATTTGATAATTTTCTTCTCTGTCAAACTAATAGTAATCACAGAGAATCAAAATGTTAAAGGCGGTATAAAATTACCAAATTTCTTCGTGCTTTGCGCCACTAATGATTTCCGAATTCTTTGTCAATAAATAGGCCGTAAATTCAACATGAAAATGGTAAAAATCAAAAATTTCCGGCGCTTCGCGCGGTTTTACACTTTTTTCTTCTTCTTTTTGATTATCAGAAACCCATAAATTAGCTAGGCTACACCATACCTGGGCGTGGAGGTATGCAACCCCCCCCCCCCGAGAAACCAAAATACCCCCCCCCAGAATTCAATTTTTAAATTTTTTTTTGTTTTTTTCGCAATTTTTTGATGCCAATGGATAGTGCTCGATGAGAAACGTTGAAAAATGGTGTTTTTCGCCAAATCACCATTTTCAAGGCCATTTTACCTTTGAAAGACTCTTGCACCCTTCCCCCATAACTTTGGTGCCGCCCACCCATGGGCTACACTATAAAGGTCGAAAAACTCAGTTTTTCTGTACATAACGTCACTTTCATTCAATGCAAAAGAAGTCTGAAAAAAATTTTGTGTATGCCCCTCCCCCCGAATCAAAATCCTGGCTATGCTTCTGATCTACCTACTCGATACCTTTTTCAATATCAACTTTAAGGGATTTTTTAACATAGGCTTGCTTTGCAACGAATTACCAGGACCTTGCCGATCATCGAAAAGAAAATCTGCGTTTTTCGCTTTGAGAGATTTTCGTCTTCGGCTCTAATTGGTTTAGCTCGTAGCAAGCGCCGACAAAGTTAATTTGCGTTCTGTTGATCAGCAGCGTTGTAATATGTATGTTAGTGTCTGGCGCCTTTCACTCTCTTAATTCAATCAACGCTGCTATTTTCAAGAGAAAATTCAGTTAAATGTGGTTATTATACGTTCGAATGAAAGCAACAAAACGGGGAACACACAGTTAATAATTTTAGAAAACTCGCAACAGTCGCCCGCCATGAATTGCATTGGGACATACAAGATGCTCTCCACAACGGGCATTAGAATTGACGGCTTATAGCGTTAAGCGTAAGAACAGGCCGTTATGTTACGATTAACCGATTATCCTAATCGATACGCATATTATAAAGTTGCGCCGCGTGTGTGTGATTTGATATCAGCTCGTTTGCGGCAGACGTTATGAAGTGTTTTGTGCTTAAAAGATTTTGATTTACATATGGATGATTCAGTTTTTATCACTAATGATAAGGGCAACGGCGGGTCGTCCACGTGCTCTAGCAACTATCTCAACAATTGTCTGTTGCTGGATAATATTATTACCATGTCGTCGCCCAAGCTGACGAACAAGTGATATTCCATCTTTTGTTTTTTCTTTAGAGTAGATTTGCAAGCGATACGTAGGTCTTTGGTGGGTTCTATATCAGTCATGCAAGAAATATATGTAACGGCTCAAAATTTTGAATGGGAGTAAATCGATTATTCTTAAATGGACGGCCTTCTAGTTTCAGCCAAAAATTTTTGAAAAAGTTTACCCCGAAATAAGAAGGTGGTCAAAAATCTCAACCCCTAGGAGGACGGGACGGCCGACATTATGTGGGTGGAACGCCCAACCTCTTGTTGCATGGATGACGCAAGGTGAAAAATTGTGAACAAAGTCTAACAACATGATTGTGTCGGGTGACCGACAGTCCGGTGACCGACAGTCCCGAGTGACCGACAGTCCCGGGTGACCGACGTCCCGTGACGATCCCGGGTGACCGACAAATGGTTTTAAAAATAGATCTGTCAATCAAAAATTCCCGTCTGGCCGACAGTCCCGGGTGACCGGCTATACCGGGTGGCCGACCCGGGTGGCCGACTGTACCGGGTGGCCGACAGTCCGGGTGACCGACAAGTGGTATAATAATAAAATTGTCATGAAAATTCCTAACTGACTAATGATTTCGGAAAATTAATGCCTTTTCAAGTAGGTACGTATTTATGCACATAAATAGTTTTACCAATGCAATAACATTGCTTATATGAATTCATAGCAAATTTAAAACATGCAGGATTTGGTAAAAAGGCCTATTATTTACATTTCGTAATATTTTAGTGCTATCCTACTTAAACTTATTTTGGCTGCAAGATTACAGCTACATATTTGTGTAACTTCAGTGCTGCGAAAGTGCCATCAAATGATTTACTCGCCATTTAACCAAAAACAGAGGCGTAGCCAAGACTTTTGTGCAGCCAGTTTCTCAGTTTTCGAAAATACTGTGCAGCGCTCTACTTAAAAATGTTTATTTTGACAAAAAAGGATTAAGTATCCGCCCGATTCAAAATGCAAATGAGGTTTTATTTTTAGAATTTTTTGATTCTGAAAACGCGATCTATTGCTTATGCATTCCATAGCGCATGTAAAACTACGCTGTAGGCCGAATTTAACGCGCACAAAAATATAAGTAAATCAGGATCTTAAAGACGACTGTACAAAAATGAATATTTGATATTTGATACAAAATTGTTAGTAAATATGCACATTTAATAAGTTTATGTACAATACAATATGTACATGTAATAAGTTTATATTCACATTCATGCCAGTGCAAAACTTTATTGCTATTCTAAGAGAATGAAAAAATTACGTATTTCGATTTTGAAAAAATATTTATTCATAGTGATAGTCACACATGGGCGTGGGGGGTTTGGGGGTATGCACCCCCAGAAGTTGAAATACCCCCAGAAATCAAAATACCCCCCAGAATTCAAATTTTGAAAATAGCTATTTTTTGATGCGATTGGATAGTGCTTGATGAGAAACGTCGAAAAATGGTGTTTTTTTCGCCATACGACCACTTTTAAGACTATTTTTCGACCTTTGAACATTTTTTCACCCCCTTCCCCCAGAATTTCGGTGCTGCCCACCTATGGTGATAGTACAACCGGGTCATTTGGGATTTTCATGTCATCTATCGATCAACCGGTACAGTGTCGGCCACTCGGGACTGTCGGCCAACCGGTACAGTCGGCCACCCGGGACTGTCGGCCACCCGGTACAGTCGGCCACCCGGGACTGTCGGCCATTCGGAACAGTCGGCCAGTAGGTACTGTCGGTCACTCGGGAATTTTTTGATTGACAGATCTATTTCTATACTATTTGTCGGTGACCCGGGACTGTCGGTACCCGGGACTGTCGGTCACCCGGGACGTTACCAACAACATAGCCGTAGTCCGTTCTTGGGATTGAGTCCGATCTATGGTGCCCAGATACCTTTGGTCCAAAATCAGGACGTTTGAAAAAAGTAGCACTTTTCAAAATAACGTTTATTACTACAATAAAACAGCAAATTCACACGTATTTTCTGTTAGACGATATCTGATTCAGCAAATTTTCGTCATCCAAAATCTTTTCATACATTTCGCCACACGATAAAGAATAATTTATTTTAATTCGAAGCAAGCATTTCACGGTTTTAACATTCAATCGATTTCGATCGTCTGTCCACTGCTTTTTGCACTAGGAAAGTACTCGTTCCACAGCCGCGTTTGATGTAGGAATCGAAAAATTACGCTAACCAGATTTTTCGAATCAACAAATTTTTTGGTTTGAAACAAAGTGGACCAATTTTAATCAATCGGCAAATGATTAAATTCATCAGAAGAAGCTTCCAATAATGAGTTTAACTCATTTGTTTCATCAAACAATGAATCTTTCATGGCAATATCTTGCAATAAATATTCAGCCGACTTTTGAACTTCGTCATATTTAATATGAGCTTTGATATTCAATATTAGCTTGATTATCTAAAAATTTTTTAAAAGTTCGGGACAAATCAGGACGGGAGCCCGAATTTCATGACAAAATCAGGACATTTTTAGAATAAGGACGAGCTTCTAAAAATCAGTACAATCCGGATAAAATCATTACATCTGGGCACCCTAGTCCGATCTCGAGGATCAGTCCAGTCGATGAGAATTGAGAATCATCTCAAGCGAAAAGTCAAAACATCTTTAATCTCTTGCGTTTAAATGGCGTTAGAAGAAGTTGGAGAGTTAAGATGGCATAGGAGCTATCCTTATACGTTTATCAAGCTTTTTTAATGATATTTTCCTTTTTTGTTCGGGAAGGTCATCCGTGCCTCCAATTTTCTAAGTTTCTTACCTCGAATTCTTCACGTCAACTTGGTTGCTAATGTTGACACCCTATGCAAAAGGAGTAGAAAAGTACTAAACTCTTATTAAACTTAAAAATATTTCGGCCGTTATAATCGATTATCTTAAATTTCCTCAAATCATCTACAGACCACGAATGTGCTCTTCCTGGGACCATATTTTTCGATAGCTATTTTTTATGCCCTTCCGGTCCGTATCCTTATACCAGCCACGCTGTGCGATTCTAATTTTTTAAAAATTTGCTCATCTACATGAAGTGGAGAATTCATTAACACGACAGCAGCTCAGTGCGCATGAGAATGACTGAAAATAATTTAAAAACTAAACCTACCGTTCATAGATGCACAAGGTCAGCTTGGTCAGGGAGGGTAAAATCGATATTTTGGGGTCAGGTTGGGGTAAAAATAAATTGAGGATTTTTACTACGGTAAATCGCGTTCTTGGCTATTTTTGCGTCAAAATCGCCTGAAAATACACTATTTAAGGCCCAGACTGTTCGACAGTACCTATTTTTGGACCCTTCAGCGGGTTATACCCACACCTGGGCGGGGGGGGGGGTTTGGGGGTATGCATCCCCCAGAAACCAAAATACCCCCCAGAAATCAAAATACCCCCCCAGAATTCAATGTTTGAAAAATTTTTTTCGTTTTTTTCGCAATTTTTTTGATGCCAATGGATAGTGCTTGATGAGAAACGTCGAAAAATGGTGTTTTTATTGACCTACCACCATTTTTAAGGCCATTTTTTGACTTTCAAAAAATCTTGCACCCCCAGAATTTTTTTGCTGCCCACGTATGGTTATACCTCCCTCTCACCCGCACTGTTTGCATGTATGCTATCGTCTTTATTTCAAGTCTGCTATTCTCGCAAAATGAACAGGATATAGACGGTGTTTGTTAACCGGAAGCTTTTTTAAAGTTTTCGAAAATATGCCTCTTTACTGACAATCGTACATGTAATATGGGGAGGGGATGGGGGATCCCCCATCCAAAATCGGACGTCCCCCATCCCATAAAAGCCAGAAATTAATTATCTCCCATTTTTGGAAAAAAATCCAAGTTTTTGGCCGTTTTTTGGCCAATTTCGGCCAAATTAAAGGTCATTTACCCCTTTCCCATAAAATGGCAGGGACCCCCTAAACTTTGAGCCATTGCATGTATGCTGACAATCGTTATTTTTTGGCGTAATTTGGGAGAAAATTTTAATTAAAAATTTGGAATAGAGTTACCTAACCGAAAATGTTTTTGTGAAATGGGTAATTTCAGAGAAGTCAGACTTATGAGATTTCCTCCGATACCCTAGTCAAGTTGCTTATGAAGGACATTTGCTATCGTAATTGTACGAGTATGTACTCAACTCAATCGCTCATCCTTCCTCTGCGTGTGCGTGAATAATTCAAATATATTTAGAATGCGGAAAGTACACATGTAGATTTGGCCAGAGAATGTCCCTGATGTCTTTTATAAGCCAATAGCTGCGATTTGTCTTGCTAGATTTATATCAAATATTAGCATCCCATCCATACATGTAACGGCTCGAAATTTGGGGATCTTCAACCATTTATAGAAGGGGTCTTCGGCCATTTCGGGGGGGGGTAAATCCCTCCAATTTGTGGCCAAAAACACATAAAAATGGCCAAAAATCGCAAGTTTTTGCAAAAATGGGGGGGGTCAAAAAATTTCCTGACTTGGCGGGAATGACTAACCATTGAGTGGGGGATACCCCCACCACCCCCTGGTACATGTCTGTCAGCATGTCTTTTTAGTAAATATCAGCATGCGTTTTTTATGGAAAAAATTGACAAAACATCAGTTTTTCTAAGATAGTACAGTCTATTCAGCTTAAATGCAATGCTCAGTGTAGTTTATTGAACTGCTATGCATATTTCATGATTGACCAAGGCATTGCTCCCTAAAAGCTAACTTTATACTATTCATGGTTTTCGGAATTTAATTCATAAAATTTTTAAATACAGGTCCCTTTTTTGTATTCGGCAAAGATATTTTTCCGATGTATAAAGAGTTTCGAGGCCGTCTTTGTGCATGTGCAAAGATTTTTGAGAGGACAATAATGGTGAAAATGTTTTAAAACTTTTAGAAATTAAAAATTAGAGTAATTGCTTGTTCTATATGCCTTTATAAGGGCGAAAATTAAGTTTGAATGCACAAAAAACTCTAAATTTTTCGGCGCAAAGGTTGAAAGACCCATCAGTTTTACTGCACAGAGGGAAAATTAAAACTTTTATGTACAAAATACACGGCGACTTGGAGACCTTGTTTGTACGTACGAGTAAATAAAAGGAACCTTGTCGGAAAACACTGTCTCAGACAAAACGAAGAATGATGAATCAAAAGCTTAAAGTTTCGTGCATTAAAAAACTGAAATGTTTTATTGCGAAAACGTTTGACAAGTACAAGGAATTGTTTCATTATTAAATTACATTTTTCTCACGAATTGTGCTAGCCTCTACTTTTCACTAAGTAAGCTATTCGCAGCAGCATTATGAACTCTCGCAGTCTGATTTGGTCTTTTGATTTTAGGCTTTATGTCGTCAAACTTTAGTTACGGGTTTTTTTCCTGTTGTTATTAGCAGTTCAATAATCTGATTTATCTTTTATTTTTTCTAGTCAGTGTAATTGTGTTTATTATATTGCTTCATCATTAAGAGAAAGCGATAACAATCTGCGTCGAGCCAGTGAAACATCGTCTTTCGGTTCGCCGACTAAATTCAGAGCACCTTACTGTATTGGCAGTGGGGCTGTCGAAATGCTTATCGAGCCCGTTGAAGAAGAGGTAGTAACATGCTGCTTCTGAAATTTTTGTCCAGATTTTTTACTTTTGTTGACGAATAACACTAAGCTCTTTCCATTGTAGCGCCTAAATTATTATTTTCGATCATTGTTATATTTTTTATTATTTTTGTTTTAAATCATTCTCAGATTTTCAGATCGTTTTATGTTTGACTATTCTTTTATAGTTTTGTGATTTGTATCTTTTGCATTTTAGTGAAAATGTTGAGTTTGTTCGTAGAAAATTAGTCTGAAGCATGTGCAATGCTGTAAACTTAACTGCTGCTGTTCCTAATGATTCTATGTTGCTAAGTGTCGTTCAGATAGCCGAAAATTTGCGAGTATGTTTTGTTGCTTCGTTCGTCAGATAAATTAGAGAGTCCTATGATTAATTGAAAATAAATTTCAATGCTTGATTTCTACGTAAACGTGGGGCTAAGAAGTCGTCAAATGAAAATGTCATCAACATTCAGGGCAGACATGTAACGGCTCGAAAGTTTGGATCATGTCTCCGCTCCCCAGCCATTTTTAGGGGGGGGGGTAGATGACCTCCAAGTTCTGGCCTAAAACGGCCAAAAATCGCAAGTTTTCCCAAAAACGGGGGGGGTCAAAAATTTGCTGGCTTTGGAGGAGGGGGACAACCCACTCAGAATCCCCTCTCTTACATGTCTGATTCAGGGTACAAAACATTGAATTTGGAAATACGCGACTACATGATAGTGTTAATTTAATGATAGGTATTAAATCTAAAAAATGTTGACTTCAGTAGTGACTGCTTTTTCGATTGAAAGTTTTAAAGCAACTTCTGAAGAAAAATAAGGAAGGGGCCGGGTCGTGTAGAATAATAATATAAAATTTTGTAAAGCTGCTAGCCGTGTACGGAAGCTGCTGCTTTTAGGATCCGTAATTTTTCAACATATTTGATAATTTTCCGGTCTCCTTTCTTCAGAGACAATCATACTTGAACGACAAAAAATTGTTAAAATTCTCTGGCTATATGTTGGATTCCATAATATTTTTACCTGCATTTTCTCACCAATTGAAAGTGAATTTTGAAAGTTACGTAGAATTAATCAGTATCTCTGGGGGTCGGATTAGATTAAGCAACGGCCGTGAAAGGTTAAAAGTTGATTTTAAGCTTGCAAACGCATTTCTAATCAATTATCTATTTTAAAATTTAAAATATCTTTGTAAATCCCATGTTGTACGTGCAATGAGGCAATTTTCGAGCAAAAAAACAACGTTGCTTCTCTCACTCAACGTTCTAATGTCAGTTGTCCCGTGAAAGTTCTCGCCGCTTGTAATTTTGTGCATGTACATTTTCGAAATTTGAGACACGCATATCATTCAAAATATAGCCAACTGCATTACTAACTCGTTTAGCTGTAGCTCTTAACTGCGACTTTTTCTAATGCTTTCAGCTCATTCACGCTTTTTAAAATTTCTCACATGCCAACTTCATTCAGCGGTTGTATGTAATACATCCGTTACGCGCTATGTCGTGTAAGCAAAAAGATATTTCCTATTCATAGCTCGCAACAAGCAGCATCTATAAATCTTCCAAGAATCCACATCCGCGTTTTTCTTTTTAATTCCCAGGGACCGCAGTCATTATACCATTAAAAGGATAAGTGTTGTACAAGTGCCTTTTTCTAAGCATCAGATTGGAGGCATTCGTTTTTTTCGTCAATCTCAGACGGCCATAGAAATAGGTAGGTATGTAGTGTAAAAGCGCATTTTGCATAATCATTTATCCTATGCGATTATTTTTGTGCTGAAATTTATTTCGAGCTCTCATGTTAAAACGGTAAACCTGAGGAATTCTACTGGTTTTATTAATGTGCATCGTATGTTTTATTCTTGATTAAACTTACTTATGATCGTAATTTACTTTTAAGCTTGTCTTAATGTAAGAGCTACCGCGCGCGATTCGACCGCTCTAAATCTACCATAGCTCTAAGTTGTGACGAAGTTCTTGGCCATATTCGCGATGGCTAGCTAATTTATTTCTTGATTAAAAAAGCTATTTTCTGATTATACCTTTCGAAGGACTTTAATTTTACATTAAAAACATGAAAAAATATGTTAAGAAAAATTTTTTCCGCTAAAGACATACGTGTAACAGAGAGGATGGGAGATCTCCCTACCCAGAGTTGGTCGCCCCCGTCCCCTCAAAGCTGGAAAATTTTTGACCGCCCTCCGATTTTTGAAAAAAACCTGTACTTTTTGGTGGTTCTTAGGCGTTTTTTGGCCGTCATGATTGAAGATGTAAGACATTTCGAATTTCCTGGCTTTTCGGACAGCTGACCCTGTTCGTATATGCACTTATATTATCAATGGTCTGTCGAATGTAAACCTGAACAACTGATGACCTAATTTTTATTCTTTTCCGTCATTTTTCACCTTAATTGAACTTCGTTAGATACCCTTTTTGACTGAATGCAACTTTCGCTCAACTCACTTTTATGGGAACCGAATTGTATGCGTTTCATCGTCGAAAGGACTGAAAGTGTAATATTTATTATTTAACACTTATTTATTATCCGAAGTATCCTAGCACCTAAAACTTTAAGTGATTGATGGTTTCGGTCTTCCTTTTATTGCTAGCTTTTTTGTACGCCATTTGACACATTTTTTCACTTCTTTCTGCTCCGTTAGCTACTGTCTACTTTACTTGAAATAAGTACTGCTTTCCTTCTCTCATTGATCAACGCTCAATCTATTCCGTATTATACCGGCTACAATTTTCTCGTCCAAGGGCAGTCTGTGGGCTGTATTCAAGTCGAGCGTGTCCCCGAAGAGACGGTTGGCATACAATGGTTTGTTCATTATTTCTCTAAATGCTACTTGAAAGGATGTGGTTTAGGGACAGCTGAATTTGCAAGCTTAATATTTATTTCGGCTCATTTGCTACCTACCTACCGTATTTTTAGCATATTTTTTACTAAGTATTCACCTCGCGTTCTTTAACGTCGGGTCGATTATGCTATCAGCAATTTTTTGTCTCATTATAGCTCACAGTATTTGTCTCCTTTAAGAATGTAGATAAGAAGGGGACAGAAACTGGTACAATAGTTCTTCGCACCTAGCATCGTTCACCCCTCCACATTGTACGTATGATGAGAAAATAAATGTAAATGTGCTCAATTTTCCACCTGATTTAATTTCTAACGACAGCTGGTAAAAACCATTAGCGGATTGATTAATTTTTGATTGCATAGCATATTTCTTGCGCTTATATATATGCACACCCGACTATGTGTACATCTTGTGTGTCGGAGAATATGCCAATATTTTCTTGTTATTTCGAACTTCTGACAAGCTGCTTGTTGTAAGCAATAACTGTTTTTCGTGCGCCGTTTTCCGAGTTAATATAATTTTACTTTTTGTATGATTTTTGCTTTGCCCACAGCCACACCCGCTAACTGACTGCGCTTATTTGCCAGGTTTCACAAGTTAACTTGCTAAGGCTGATTTTGCGCGCACTCGCGAAAGGAGTGAGACCATTTGGTTGAATTAAATTAATTTAGCTAAAAATTTATAAGAATTAACTACTTCAGTTTTTGAAGCATAGCATGGCGGAAGCAGGTATTAGCGGCTTTTTCATTAGAATTATAATTAATTTTTTCTTGGTAAGGATTCGAATTATAACCTATTCATATTGTGTCAACTTGCGTTGTCTTCCTACTTCATTTATTTTTCCTCTTGTGTACATCTGTCTGGCTTAATTTTGCGCATGTATTCTCTTTGTACTGCTAACCTGAATTGAGTACCTACATTCATCCATTTAGTACCATCGTAATCTTGCGGTAATGAATCAGACGAACACATCTACTTTGCATTTATTGTTTATGCAGCATTCTGACTGAAGTGCTCGAATAGTACATAGGCAAAGTAATTCTAATGAGTAGTGTTCTCTTGGCTAAAGTGCCCGCAACAAATAAAGCGCGTAATTATTTTTGCAATTCAAATTTATTGGCTTTTCTTCATTAGATTACGAACGACGATCGACCCAGTAAATGGGAATATCGAAATGTTTCACTAAATAGGGTCAGTGGCTACGGATTTGGCATCGCCGTCAGTGGGGGCCGAGACAATCCACATTTTAAGAACGGAGATCCGTCTATCGTCGTTTCTGACGTGTTGAAAGGCGGTCCAGCGGCCGAATCGTTACAGTAAGCCTCATAAATAAAGACCGGATTTTTAGGTGCTAGCGCCTGAAAGCTCTCTTTTGTGAAGATCTTTTCACAGTTTGAGCCTGTTTTGCACCTTATTTGACTCTGAAAACGGCTATACTTTTCACTTATTATCGACTGTTTGCACCTTATTGGCCGATGCTTTGCACCTATTTGGCCCACTTTTTGCACCTAAAAATCCGGTCCCTATTCATAAATCGCATGCAACATTCAGTAAGGCGCGCTTTGATACGTTAACTGTTTCAAATAGTCAACATTCTTCGGCCAATAAAATTACATATTTGCTCAATAAACAAAGCTCGCTACAAAGTCTCAAGTATCTCAGTCATATGAAGTTTCTGGCAAAAAAATCAGATTTTCTTTCAGTTTGCCATTAAATTAAATGTACACAATGGTTTAATAATTTGGAGGACTATTTCAATAAATAAAATTTGTTGCGATGATGGTCAGTTTAAAGCTTGATAGAATGCAAATTGCTGGAAGTAAAACGTGCTTATGTATGCACGTTTTTCGAGGAAATTTTCGGAAAGTTTATAATTTTTTTAAAGTAGAAAGGATTCCGTCCATATAAAAATGACGGAAAAACATTATTTTTCACTTCATGAACGAATTTTTGCTTTGATAATTCTGGAAAAAGCTTCTATGCCGGTCGACTGCCGACCCCCACCCCATCAGGAAATTCTAGATCGATCACTGAAACGTATAGTTGTTATACAATTTTGCCAATTGCGACGTTTTCAATAATCCTTAGCATAGTTTCCCAGGGTCTGAAGTTAAAGAGGGCAAATTCTTAAATTCGGGACCAGGAAATTATAGGCTCTCGTTTTTTTGAACGTCAGATGCGAAAAATAATCAAAATATTTATATTAGGAAATGCTTTAATGAGGTGAATGCAGCGTTTTTTTGTATTCGGCGAAGATTTTTCCCGATGTACAAAGACTTTTGGGGACCGTCTTTGTACATGTACAAAGATTTTCGGGAAGACAACCGCAAAAAAGGTTTGAAATTCTCAGAAATTTTTGGCGCTTCGCGCCGAAATGAGTATTTGTTTGTTCTATAATCTTTATAACGTCAGAAATTGCATTTTGAAAGGAAAAGTGTCGAATTTTTCGGCGCTCCGCGCCGTTTTGAGACGAATATTAGTGATTTTTGCCCTCAGAAACCCAGAAATTAGCTAAAATGCACTGCCAAAGGTCGAACAACTCTGTTTTTGCCACACTAAAATCATTACTGTACCATATTATAGTACCCAAAAATTTGAGTATACAGATGTACAAAGACTTTTAGGGACCATCTTTATACATGTACAAACGGAACTTGTACAAAAAAACACTGGGTGAATGCTAAAGTTTGTAGCTTATTTTGATTTGCCTCGTCATTTTTTATCGGTAAAAATATAGGAATTCATCATAAACTTTGACTCTTTTTTATTTCACCTTCTAGGCATTTTATGGTCAAATAGAACAGAAATGTGGCGTGTCGCGTCGGAAAAATTTTGACATCTTTGCTGCTTTCGTCCCCAAAAATTATGCAGAAAATGTTTGATTGCTCAAAATCGTCCGACAGTGACTCTGGTCTCGGGCCCTCAGGGGTATTACTCCACACTCCTTCTATGGGAATGTGTGATCCTCGGTCAGATACAGAGTAATCCTTAAAAAGTAAAAAGTTTCAAAACCAGATATCTTTTTGGGTTTTTGAGCTCAGGAGAAACGGAAAAAATTTGATGAGATACATACGTGCACACCATAGGTGCACAAGATCAGGGTCAGCAGGGGGAGGTAAAATCTAAGAAATCAAAAAAAGTAAATTTAACGTTCACTGATTTTTTTGTTTTCCTTTAAAACGTCTGTTTGTGATAATTTAGCATTTTTACTCTATTTCGACTGCATTATATCACTTTTAACTCTAAAAAATACATAAATTGATCTAATTTTAGCGCTTTTCTGGTACAAAGTACATAAAAGTACTGATCTGGCGCGAAGCGCAGAAAAATTCTGACATTTTCACTGCTTTTGACCTCAAAAATGATGCAAAAAAAGTTTCGTCAGCTCAAAATCGACGGACAGTACCTGTCTGGCTGACCCTTCAGCTGGAGTTACACTCCCTTACCCCTTCCTCGTAGAAGCATGTATGCTACTAGGGGTTCTGAACCCAGGTTCCTTGGAGGAGGGGTGTAAGTTAAGTATTTTGTTACTTAGTGTCAAACTTGGATTATTTGTTCATTGTATTTTATTGTACGTGAATATCTGTGGTTAAATTTGCATGAAAAACAAATGGACAATAAAGGCGATGTAATGACCTTTTGCATAAAAAGACTACAATATAATGAAGAAAAGTGTCTGGATGAATGAATTGAATAGTCTACTGCTCGAAAAACAATTATATGTACTTTTAAATTATACTATTAGACGTCGTTTGACGCTTTTTCTTGGTTTAAGCAATGGATTTTGGTCTTAAAATGGCCTGAGGGGTTTGCTTTTTATAAGTCCTGGTAAGGGGATACCCCTGATACTCCCGTGTGCAAAATAAAATTATGGCTGAAGTATAAACAAAAATATCTTGATAGAAGTGCTTTCATGATATTGTTCTAAACTAACGCCAGTTTTAAAAACCATTGCAGCTCGATGAAGCAAAAAATTTATGGTTCATCATTTCTGGTTGGCTGAACCCTTAGATAGCTTGTGCTGTATACCCCTGATAATTAATTCCGTACATAAACAGGTTGAAATTTCGGTTGGGTGGTCCCGGTCATTTTAGGGGGGGGCTGAAAATGGCTAAAAACGCAAGTTTTCGCAAAAAATTGGGAGGGATCAAAAATTTTCTGAATTGGGGGCTGGGGAACGGCCGACTTTGGATAGGGGTTTCCCACTCTGCCTGTTACATTGTTTAAGTCAGCTACAAAAAGTGTTTTTGTTATTATTCATTGAATATCTATTTTTTTATCTTTTGTCTTATTAACGTTTGCCATCAGTCAGTTGCGATTTTGGCATTTTCAGGATTGAGATGTGCACAGTATTCTGATCTCATTACTATTGCGGTCCATGTGTTATGAAGAAGTAATCAAAGATATCATTAGACCAAAAGTCGTGTTCAGTACATGTACGTGTAAAAATTTGCATACATGTGCACACTTATAATGCGCTCTAAAACTGTTTCTACCTACTGAACTTAATCATTACATTCATTTGCCCCATTTCTTCGACTTTTCGCATTTCGTAAGTTGATTAACGGATGCCTGCGTATTTTTAGGAAGTAAGTAGGGCCAAAAGTGCTTTTCGATCTGCTTTGCAAACAAATAAAAAGTCTCGCGACTCAACCAAACGTCAGCCCATCCTTTTACTTCTTCACGCGATATGCTTGAATTGTGTACTCGGTTTATCTTAAAAGTCGCATTATTTGCTCGCAAGATGTCAAAGTCGATTCGAGTATCGAAACTTAACGAGCTAAGGGCTCCACCGCCTGGCTGACTGGCCATAACACGACTTACATATTTAGTCTACTAGTTTGCGATACGCTACACGAATAGGCACTTGAAGTAGTGTCACTTTGGAAACTTAAGTTTTTAAGGTCGCATACGCACTAAATTGCGAGACAATTACGGCATTTGTTGTTAACGAATAAAATAGACAATCGCCTAATGCTTTTAGTTTTATCGAAAATATTTTGGATATCTTCGATACGCATTTATCAAACTTCTTGAGCCTTGTTCTATGTGACACTTTTATGGAATAATTTGTCATCCATCCGCATAAAATGCGACGCAGTGTTATCGGTTGGTTCGTTGAAACATGAAGTGCAATTTTGGGATTCTGAAATTTTGTTTCAAATGACCTGATCCTGCATTTTCTATTGTTATAGCCGATAAGGTGAATTATTCCTTTTCTGTCACACTCGTATTTGTAGGATCATTAAAATGCTATTCGTGCGGCTAATCCGGCTATCCTTATGAATTATGGTGCATTTGAATAGGACCATTTTACCATTTTGGATCAAACCCTATTGCTCGAACTAATTATTTTTCTAGCATTAAACTTATGAATTCTGTCGTTTAAGCATTTTTCTTTCATTATTTTGTATATATTTCATGTCAAAGGTCGTTCCATATTGTTCTTTGTTTTTATTCAAATTTAATCACAAATATTCATGAAGAATAAAATACAGCAAATTAACAACAAATTACGTATCGAAGTTTGACATTAAACAAAAAAATTCATCATCTTCCCTCCCCTAGGAAACTCGGTGTACCCCCTCCCAGAACTTTTGATCGTTTGCATGCATGCTGTTTACTCTTTTGTTGGAAGACGTTCATAAGGAAAACTAACCACACTTTTATGCACAATTAATGCCCTTTGATACATTTTATTATAGAGAAAAATTGCTTAGTCAACCCGGAAATGCACAGCGGCACAGTGTGGCTCTTACTGAGTAAAAGATGCAAATTTTCGATCTTTATTGAGCCGTAGTGACTGCATAAATTCTGTACATATAAGTTAGAAACTGTCGTGACATGAGGTGCCCAATGTAATTCTTAATGTTCAAACAATTTTCATTTCCATCCGACAGTGTGTTCTGTGATCACAAAAACAAATGATAGCTTGCGCACTTCGGTTTGGCATGCTCATGGTCAGGTGGGAATACAAAAGAATTTTTTGATGACTTTGTAAAATTACAAGCGAATACAACGAAGAGACCAGAAATTTGCTATGAAAATTGTAACAACAACATTCAGCTGTTTATTAATTAAAGGACATACTACTTTGCCGCTTCACACTACGCTATTGCCTTATTCGTATTCTCAACGTGGACTAATTTTTCGTGGCATAATTATGCGGTGTAATTCCTCTTATTTCGTTTGCACCTATGCTATTTTTATCACTGGTTTCTATTATTTATTGGGTAATTATGGAGACATGTTTCCTTTCGAACTAGACGCATTGATTTTCGCACCGCAAAAAAACAGTAGAATGCTAAATATATTCACATGATTAATTTTCATACATTTTTGTCATAATTGCTTTGCATACATCGCGTTTCTTGTAAGCTTCGGGATATAGGGAGAACGTTGGTAGCAACGCATTTTTCTTGCATTTGTCTCGCCGATTGCATTTTCGCGTCTCAATAATTTTGTTAGTGATAAACATAATTGATCTCGTACAGTATCTAGTTCAATGGCATTTTGTTGTTATAGTCACCCGCTCGAATAAGCGAATCTTAAGGGATTAATATAGGACTTAGTGAGGGATTTTAGTACCCGATTAATCAGTGAGATAATGGCTTTAGGATAGAGTTTGATTTAATGGAATAACGACTGATAACATAAATGAGATGATAAAATAACGAAAAGAAAATAAATATGAGTCAATATAGTGTTTGTTATAGTGTGGATGCCTAATGGTATGATAGTAATTATGTGGATATAATCTACTGTGACTTGCGCTTTGATACTTGCTAACTTGAAAAAGCTCACTGAATAAAAAGCCTCTCTTTCTACGTTGAAGTAATGACTGATATATGCTTGCTTCCTTATGAGATTGCAAAGGGAAATTTTCCAATAAATACAGAATTTTTATTTGTGATCCTCTTTGATAATTTTGATTTACATTTTCTTTTTAGTATAAACGACAGAATAGTTAGCGCGAATGGACACAGTTTAGAAAATGCCGATTATGCGACTGCAGTCCAGATAATGAAAGACACCGAACAATTAAATCTTGTAAATTTACAGACTAATTAATTTTTAGATATAATTATCTTGTAGACATTCTTCTATTCTCAACAGATCGTAAAACGGCGAGTACCGCTTCCTGTGGTTGAATTAGAACAAAAAACGCTGAAGTTTACCTTGACGAAAACGAAAAAGAAGGATGGTATGCAATGCACTGCATAGCATGGGAATTCTGGAGGACGAGACCAAAATTTTTTCTAAATTGCCTTGTTTTGACTCAAAAAACAACGGTATACGTCAAAAACAACATTTTTGGCGTTTTTGACGATGCAATTTTTCTAACATAGAACATTTCAAAGAATTCGAAAAAATAAGCTAAAAATTGAGTAAATTGAACATAGCCGAAAATTTGACTCTTTTAAACTAAAAGATCGCTAAAACGCTTATGTTAGCTGGGGCGAAAACCTTTTTAGGGCTGAAACCCTCCTTCCTCAAGCCCGCCCCCAAGATCATGTATGATGATGCAACTGAGCGTAGCATGGTTGATTTGGGGATGGTCACAGTCTGGGTTATCACAGTCAGTCAATTAGGCTTGAAATTCTATCTCTATCAAGCACAAATAGTCTCAGGAAAGGTCCTCGAAATGAAATGGCTGGCAAGTTACTTTAATTTATTGATTTTCTACTTTAAGATACTCTGTGAAAATTTCGTTCTATACATTTTTGATTTTAGTTTTGCAAATTTTTCCTTCAAATTTCCTATTTTGACCCGATTGATCAAGTGATTAAAAAATTAAAGCTTCTCATGCACGTCTATTGGCAGCAGTGTTGCATTCTTGGCATATTCTCCCCTTGTCCTCCAGATTTCCAATTTTCTTGCGCAACTAACGTTATTTTACTACCTTTATTTTTGACTTGTTTGCCTTGACTTTCGGGGCTGGGCACCTTCAGTGACTGTCAGAGGATTAAAGGCACGAAACTGTAGCAACCTAGTTCCTCTCTGATGACCTCGTCTATTTATGATTTTTCGATTTTTTTCTCCTCTTTCCTCTTCTATGTTTTTTTTTCTTTTTCTTTTTTTCCCTTACTTTTTTGATGTAAATTTTCGTTTTATAACCCTGCCTACTTTTTCTGTTTCATTTAGACTTTTGCGCCTCATAAAACATGTAATCTCTCATAATATAATTATTTTTTTAGGTACACTTGTGCTATTTTATGTGTCCTTTTTATTTCTTTCTTACTAATAGCATGATTCACGCACCTATATATATGTCTTTCTTTCTTCTTTTTTTCAATATTTGCTTGGTTATTTATTTATTTATTTTTTATTTTATTTTTTTCTTTTTCTCCTCATCATTTCTTTTTCTTTTTGCTTCTTCTCGTATTGATGACTTCTTACTATTCCTAAAAATGGTCTGATATCAAATTTTTTACCGAATGAATACCATCTTACTTGCAACGGTACGGACTATTTTAGCTTTATGAATTAGGTAGTTTAGAACGGGTATTCTACTACATTATCATTATCGCGACTTCCTATCACATTAAATTGAAAATACATACTTCAATTTTGAATGATAATTGTTGTTGCCATTGTTTTCATTTATTTTTGGTGGTTACTGATTATCATACTTGTACAGCATGGATTTTCTTGGGGGTCAGCAGGCCCTAAAAATCTTAAAGAAGTGCCTTTTTGGGCTAAAAGACGATGGGTATCACACGTCAAAAACACTTCAAACAATGCTCGTTCTTTCTAGAACTTAAAAATCGAAAAAATTTGAAAAAAATCGAGTAAATTGAACAAGATATAGTCAAAAATGTGTATATGGCGCGAAGCGCCGAAAATTTGAGACTTTTGAGCCAAAAATGGGTTAAAACGCTTAGACGGGCACACATTTTACAATTTTTCCGAAAAATCGCACCTGTGACGGTGGTTACTGAATGTTTTTTTATTTCGTGCAGAATCCGCGAAGCTCTTTCTTTATATGGTCAATTTAATAGGTTCAAAGAGCTTTTCTCATTGACCTGAATGTTTTTGTTTTACATAATTTCATAAATGTTTAAAATGCGAATCACATTCGTTTTTTCTAGATTTTGGAATTGTTTTGGGTTGTCGATTTTACGTCAAACAAATCACAAACAAAAGATTAGCCGACAAAGAGCCAGGCTTGAAAGAGGGCGACTCGGTTTTGCGTATAAACGATGTAGACTGTGATCAACTGACAATGGCCGATGCGCGAAAATTGTTGGACAGATCCCGAGAACGTCTATCATTGGTCATTAGGCGAGATGTGCCTAAGGGCACGCATTGGAAGTGGTCTAGCCAGGCAACGTTGTATGAAAGACTTGGAAACGGTGAGCACATAAATATGTACATATATAATAGAAGCATACATTAAACAGGGGTTTAGAGGATCCTCTCACCAAAATTCCATCGTCCCCACCCCTCAAAGCCAGAAAATTTTTGACCCCCCCCTATCGTTTTTTGGAAAGATTGAATTTTTTGGCCTTTTTTAGGTTTGGCCAAAAATTAGAGGTCATTCCCCCCCCCTAAAAATAGCCGGGGTACCCGCCTAAAATTTCGAGCCGTTACATGTATGACTATGGGGTGATAGAATCATATCGGCCGGTCCCACTCTCCACCACACATGTACAGCATGGGAATTCTCTGGGAGGGTTAGCGCCGGAAAATTTTTAAAAAGTATTTCTTATTGACAATTCTGGGGGTCGCAGTCATTTTTGCAGGGAGTGGGTTAGTATTCATTCTTGCTGGGTCGAACCCCCCAACTCCCCTCAAGAATACGTATTTCCATTATCCAAAGACTGACATTTTTTGCATCTGCCCGACTTTTGGGCAAAACTTTGTTTCTTAGTTTATTTTTACTCGTTTTTTTGCTATTTTAAACCAAAGCGTAACACCATTTACATTACTGACTCTGAAAAATGACTATCCTCCCAATCGGAAATATTGAGCCGTTTCACATACGAGTCACTCATACGTGGGCAATGTAGAGGTGGTCAATGGTTATACAGTAAACTGTGATCTTTATTTTTTGCACAAGGTCCATTTTCGCATGAACAAAGGTGGTAAGTATGTAAAAATCTTTGCTCATTCTGCATAGGTAGATAAAATAAATTTTAGTGTTTCTGCTCTAATATATAACATACCTAAACGTGTTTTGTTTGCTTAAACTGCCTTATTGATCCTAACTAGTGAACCTGCGTCAATTTATGCGTCTCTAATAACCACGTTTTTCTGTATTCGGCAAAGATTTTTCCCGATGTACAAAGACTTCAGGACCCTTTTTGTGCATGTACAAAGATTTTTGAGCGGACAAAAACTGTAAAAAAGTGTCAAATTCTCAGAAATTTTAAATTTTTCGGCGTTTCGCGCTGTTTTGAGACAATTTTTAGTAATTTTTGACGACAGAAACCCAGAAATGAGCTAAAATACACTACCAAAGGTCGAAGAACCCTGTTTTACCGCACTAAAATCGTTAGTGTACCATATTATAGTACACAAAAATTTGCGTGTACAAAATGTACAAAGGCTTTTGGGGACCATCTTTGTACATGTACAAACGGACTTCGTACAAAATGACTGCTAATAACTGTGAAAGATTACAGAGTTCGTCGAAACGGCGCCGGAAAATTTTGATAATTTTGTCGTTCTGAAGTAGAATTTGCGGCCTTTTTACCACACTAAGTTAAAAATTGCCTCGCAGTACCTTTCGTTTACTCAAAATCGCCTGACAGTACCTGATTTTCTAAAACCTTAGGTAGGGCTAATACCTCCTCAACCCCCATCAATGCTCTGTGTGGAGTCGCTAAAACGAAAAATTATGGAAATTAATTTTTGACGTTGATCAAACAAGGAATCGGGTCATTTTTGTTGATTGTGAATTATTATAGCTAGTTTAATGAAAGTTGTCTACTCTTATTTCTTTCTACCGCCATTTTCTTCTTTATTTTTACTGGAATATCCGCTTTTTAATTTAGCGAACTCTACACCGGTGATTATAAATTTACAGAGCAAAGAAGTTAAAATTCTGCTGGTTGGTCCACGGTATTTTTACTATGTATCCTCAGGATACAATGTAACGACCATACATGATCTCAGGGGTTGGGGGTTTTCATCCCCAGGAAATATTTTCACCCCTCCCCCCCGCAAAAATTTTTTCACCCCCCCCAGAATTGGCGATTTTTTGAAAGTTCCTAAATATTTGTAGAAAAGATGCTTTTTAAAGCGTTTTTAGCTATCTATTTGCTCAAAAGTGCCATAGTTTTGGCGCTTCGCGCCATTATACTAATGTTTTGACTATTTTGTTCAATTTATTCCGACTTTTTCGATTTTTTTCGGAATTTTTCTGTTTTTTGCTCTAGAAAGATGAAGCAGCGTCAGGCACGCTTAAAAACGATGCTTTTGACGCGTATCCATTATTTTTGGACCCAACAAGGCACTTTATAATTTCACCCCCCCTCTCCCAGAATTCCCATGCTGTGCATGTATGGTAACGACCATAGATGCACAAGGTTAGGTTGCCCAAGGAAGAGTAAAATCGAGATCTTGAGATCAGGGAGGGGTAAAATCCAGTATTTTTACCAAAGTAAATTGCGTTTTTGGCTATTTTTACAACAAAATCGCTTAAAAATGCACTATTTTGGCTCAAACTGCTCGATATTGTCAAACCTTTGGACCCTTTAGCGGGGCGTGCATGCAAACGGTCAAAAGCTCTGGGAGGAGATAACCCGAGTTTTCTTGGGGGTGGGGGGTGGGGGTTAATGAGTAATTTTGTTACATATTTTATGTCATAAATAAGTAAAATAGTATAATATAAGATAAGATAAAATATAATATAAGACGACTGCATTTTGATTATGAGATTCACGTCTTGAGTTCGCTGGAATGTGCTCTACCTGATTTTAAGACACGCCAATCCACAGCCCGACGCCTAGGCAGAGTCCTCTTGTCAGCTGCCGCATCAACGGAGGCATATTAAACGATTTCGAATCACTTTATGGATCTTCAAATTATGCTAGGTCAGCAATTTGTATTGGTTTTGAAAGACTAGTGGCAGCCATTGAGATACATAATTTTCGGATCATGATCCTTAATTCGTTTATTTGGGGTATTTTTCCACATTGAATACAGAAGGGCCCGTAATTCCTGACGATTTTGGATTCTATATGGTCTAAATGGTCGAGATTATTTTGGCCTCCTCGTCGCAAAGTTAAATTTCTTTTATGCATTTGTGTGCACACTTTTCCTATGATCTTTAAGATTTCAATTCTAAATGGTCAAAATGATGGAAAATATTCATATAACTAGGAAACAGTTGTGGCAGAATCACCGAAAATTTTTACGGAGCGGTGGTCGCCTAAAGTTTGTATGAAAATTTAATAGAATGCCAAATTTTCGATAACAACTTTAAAATAATATAAGAACGTTTCAATATAAAAGTCGATAAGAGAACGAAAAAACACTACAGCTTGTAAAAGTCTTAAAATTCTAATTCTAAATTATTTTTTACGATGCTTATGTGTTTTAAAATTCAGTTTCTTGCCTTTCGATCGATGCATTTTTCATTTAAACTACCAAAGACGCTAGTTAAAAATTGACTGGGGTGACGATGTCTGTGCAGCGTAAAGGATATATCAGTAAGTCTGTACACCATTGTTAACGATTTTCTTAAAATGATTTTATGCTTTATTCGAGATTTTCTTATTGCAATTTTGACCTGCGACATCATGTGAATGCGGTTGTTAACCAAAAAATACTCGGGATTAAATTTTGAATATTTATTCCACCTGACTGCAATGAAATCCGGTTTGGTGAACTTTAGATATAGAGAATTGATAGGATTTTAAACGCAGAATTTTTCGTGCAATGCTGCAATCGCATGTTCTCTTGTTTATCATTAGGCTCACTTTGCTGTCGCTCTAATCTAGTATTTGCATAAATTATATAAAACAGTCATAAAGCATTATATATCCAAGCACGTAGCTGGTCGTCCTATTTTGGGGGGACCAACACCAATTTTGGGGGGACAAAGCCCAAAAAGCCAAAAATAGCACAAAATAACGTTTGAAAAGTCCTATTTTTCTGAATTTTGGGGGGGTCCGAACCCCATCCCCCATTACCCCAGAGATACGTGCCAGTATACATCTGCAGATATAATAGACCTGCGAATAATTCGCAGTCTTCCAGTCGGTCCAGAACGCCTGTTCAGCATGCGCTTGATCCGGCCGAAATCATTTACGCCGGTTTATCGTCAAGAGTGGCTGGTAAATAAGCTTGTTTCTTGTCAACTGATTCTTTCGCTTCATATCTTTTTTCCCAATAATTGAATGCTTTCCTGATAACTTGTGTAATATAATAATATGTATGATATAAAATGATTTAAAATATAAAGTATTTGACCAATTTTGGGTGCGTTGATTCATTAGATAATCTTTTCTCTAACAAATACAGGAATTCATAGGTGCGCAAGGTCAAACTTTCAGGTAGGCGTGAAAAACAAAAACTTTTAGATGGCTAAGTGCTTTGTAAAAAACGATTCTACAGCGAACGTGTCGCTTTAAAACAATCGTTTTAGAGCATTTGGGGCAAATGTGTAGCCTCTTTTAGCCCTTTTTGAAGTTGCAAGGATAGCTATAAATTCTTTTGTGACTTAGAAAAAAGAGCATTGTACTATTTCTGAACTCACGGTATTTTTTTGACCCCTAAAAGGTAAAATAGCTAGTTTTCTGAGCCCAGAAAAGGCTAAGTAGCAATATTTTTCGGTCTAAATGGCTGCATGGCTATCAGTTTTTTTAAACCTCAGGCTAGTAGTAATAAGCCCCTCTCAACCCTCCCCATTCCCATGTGTGTAGGAATTGCTTTGCTGTAGATGATTATTTTAAGTTTGGCAGGCCCTTTAACGTTAAATTAACCGTTAACTAAAAAAACGAGAGACCCCACACTTGATGCTCGCCCGAATTAAATTTTCAGTCATTTTTCAAAGGAAAATGTCAACTCTCATTTATCTGAATTTTAATCAAACTGACCAGTTTACTGTAAAATATCGGTTTTACTGTAAACTTGTATATTTAACAATCAGCTCTCACAATATACTAAAAATATGGCCAAAAATAGGAATTTTCATGTATTAAATTAAAGTTAGTTATGTAACTGAACATAATCGCCCTATATCGTCAGAAATAGCACTTTAAGAGGCTAAAGAGGGGTCGTTAAGATATTTTGAAATATCTAAAAAACGCTTGTCATTCATTTTGCAACCATTCCCGAATTTCATCCCCCCTCAGATCACTCTCCAATCTGCAGAATCCCCTTTTTTATCATCTGCGCTTTTCTTTGTCCTTATAATTACTCTCTTATTTTTAGGGCCCCTTATTTCGAGTCAAAAATCTACTGCATCCGGTGATGACGCTTCTAGATCATCATCTTCTGGTGAGTTCTGAAATTCGCAAATTGCGAAGGAATTCTGTAATGTTTTTGATTTTTAGCCGGATCTATCATATACCATTGAATAATTTCCTAATTTAGGCGTACATGTCAACACCAACAACGAATCTGCATCATCAAATAAGCCTCCACTGCCTTCGCCATTGTAAGTCTACTATTTTTTCGGTCCTCTAGCAGTGTCGTTCTGTGATACATAATGAGGTGATATAATTTGGTAATAAAAAGTAACAAAATGCTCTTATTTGGTAGAGGTTAGACTGTGAATGAGTGAGTAAAATAAAAATATTTTAAATGAAAAAAATAAAATAAACACAAAAATTAATGGAAATAAAGTAAAATAAATGAAATATACATAGTATAATTTGGCTAATTTAGTTTAGATGGTAGGTATATATTGTGTTGGGCAATTAGTAATTCACTTTATTGATTTTTGGTGTCAATTTAGCCTTATTTACTATATGTATTTCTAGATCCGAGGCCCGTTGTATATCATTCTGTAAGGAAGGTGGTAGCGTCGGAATCCGAGTGATTGGTGGCAATGACGTCGGTATTTTCGTTTCGGCTGTTCAAGCTGGTTCACCGGCTGCCTGCAAAGGAGTTAGGGCGGGAGATAAAATTTTGCGAGTGAGCTGAATTTTTCTTGAAATTTTTTAGTACGAGTATTGATTTTTCGGTTTTCGATTACTTTAATAATCTTAATTTTTCTTCCTTTATTCTTATATAATCTCAATGTCAAATATTGATCGATACTTCTTAACTGACTGCATTTCGCTAGGTATGTTTAGTGCTTAAGTTTGGCTTATAAGACCAGATGCTATTATTTGTACGTTAAGTTTATTACTTGTGTATGTGCACAAGCTCGAAGGCTTCATATTTTATTGTGATCATTCATAAAAATATGTACATGCGCACAATTTAAACCGTCATCTTACATGCAGACTGAGGGGTATGGGGGTATCCCCTACCACAACTTTTAAAAAGCATACCCCCGCAGGCCATCTGCGGACCAAAACCTATTGTTGGAATTATGAAAGAGCGCCAAATGATGCCCAACAGTATAATCTAAAGTATTTTTCGAGTAGTACTGTCCACTCATTCATTCAGACCAGTGTTTTTTGTACAAAGTCCGTTTGTGCATGTACAAAGATGGTCCCCAAAAGTCTTCGTACGTTTTGTACATGCAAATTTTTTGTTCTATAATATGGTACAGAAGCGATTTTAGTGTGATAAAACAGGGTTTTTCGACCCTTGGTAGTGTATTTTAGCTATTTTCTGGGTTTCTGACGTTAAAAATTACTAAAAATTATCTCAAAACGGCGCAAAGTGCCAAAAAAATTTGACATTTTTACATTCTAAATGCCAATTCTGTCATTTTAAAGATATGCAGAACAAACAATTACTCATTTTGGCGCGAATCGCCGAAAATTTTCGGGAATTCTACACCTTTTTACAGTTTTTGTTTTCCCGAAAATCTTTGCACATGCACAAAAACGGTCCTGAAAAGTCTTTGTACATCGGGAAAAATCTTTGCCGGATACAAAAAGCGGTGATTCCTTTTTTCTACCATTTTGTGCATATTTGATAGTCCAAATCATTCTATCATTCTTATTATCATTTCTTTTCATAGAAACTTAATCACGAATATTTCAGAAGGGTAAACTGCAACGAAAGAAAGCTTTTTTAAGGATTGTGACGGGGGAAGGGGTAAGGAATGTCAAAAATATCTAAAAAATCAACATAAACTCATCATTTCAGCTCTCTAATTAGCCGTAAAGATTAATCATTTACCCCCCCCTTCCTCCCCACCCCCCTATCCCCAGGAAAACTCGGTTTACCCCCTCTCAGAGCTTCTCGCCGCGTGCATCTATGATAGTCATCATTCACTAAGTTTTGGACGAGAAATCGATGATAATACTCATCCAAAACCGAGAAAAATTTCAATTTTACAACAGTCTTTATGACAAAAATAATAAGACCAACATAGTATTGACAAACGAATCAAATCAAATACGGTGCATATTAAGTCATACGAGAGCAAGGCCTGGAGATCAAGAGCTTTAAATATCGTATGAGTACATATGTACGTGCATACCTGGGCGTGGGGGTTTTTGGGGGCATGCACCCCCAGAGACCAAAGTACCCTCCAGAATTCAATTTTTGACATTTTTTGTTTTTTCTCAATTTATTGATGCCAATGGATAGTGCTTGATGAAAAACATTGGAATTTGTTTTTTCTCAATTTATTGATGCCAATGGATAGTGCTCGATGAAAAACATTGGAAAATAGTGTTTTTTTGCCATACCACCATTTTTAAGGCCATTTTTTACCTTTGAAAAAATGTTGCACCCCCAGAACTTTGTTGCCGCCCACCTATGGGTAGGTGGTTATGGTAGAGCAAAAGCATTCTGTCGTTTCATATTTTAACTTACTGTACATGTCCTAGGTGCGTAAGGTCGAACTTTCAGGGGGGATAAGGATCAAAATTTTAAAGATAGCCGGCTAAGTGCATTGTAAACTATTCTTCAGCAAAATTACGATGATATCGCTTTCAAACTGTCGTTTGTGAGCATTTGTGGCAAATGTATTGCCTTTTTGAACTCATGAGCATAGCTATGTAGCCTTTTTGACCGAAAATAGCTTAATAGCTCTTTTTAAAGTCGGGAAAATATCTTTATATCCTTTTGTAACTCTGAAAACAACTTAAATCATTTCTGAACTTACTGCATGGTATGTTTATGATACCAAAAAAGATTAAATAACTAGTTTTCTGAGTCAATATTTTCTCGGTCAAAATGGCGTTATAGCTATCCGTTTTTTAAAGTCCAGGGGGATTGATAATACCTCCTCACCCCATGCTTTTCAAAAAAATCAAAAAACGGACGAATACAACAAAATGTAGTCGAACATTCAGAAATTAGATGGCTGAAAACGCTTAAATCAGAACCTTTCCTACGAATTTTTCGGAAAGTTTTGGAAACTTTGAAAAAATCGCGAATTCTTGGGGAAGGTGAAAACATTTCTGGGGGGTGAAAAAGTTTTATGATGGGTGAAACCCTCCTTCCCCAAATATCATGTATGATGACTAGACTAGACATGCACATTGGCTTTGGTATCTGTTCCTTCAAAAAAGAGAAACGCATTATTCGGTAGGTAAATTTATGCAAAATTATGGCCAAATGCGGTCGAAAATCAAAACTTTTTTCAAAAATGTAAACGGTCAATTATGGTAGTTTTTAAGCTTCAACATTTCTGGGGCCATTTTAGCTCAAAGTGGACTTTCGTAGTCGTATATCTTGCATATAAGATGCATCAATTTCATTGTAAACAGAAAATTAAGTACGGCACTATAATTTAATACCTTGACTTTTTTATTACAACATGTGCTTACATCTTGGGCATACGCAGGGGGTGGCCAAAAGTAATTTTGGAAAGGTAAGATAATGCATGGAAAATACTGGAAATAACAAGATTTCATTGAAAAATCTCAAAATCTTTGGCGCTTTGCGCCGTGTGATCACTATTTTCTATATGCTTGTCTCAAGCGCGGCCAAAAAGCACGTCATTTTTCATAGCATATTGAAAGAAGATAAATTTTTTCGAAAAGTCGAATTCTACGAGCTTAATGGATAGAGCGTTTTCTGAAACGTCGGAAAATGCACTTTATTTTGCGCCCCGGCGGACATATCCCGAAATATAGGGTCACCGATTTCTGACCGCCCCTGCTTAAAAAAATCCTGCGTACGCCCCTTGTTACATTCATAGAATATGAATATAATGAAAATTCAATCTCGTTTATAAACTTTATAAGTTTTTTAATTCAGGTTAACGATCGCGATATGCGGCACGTAACGAGAGAAGAAGCTGTTTTACAGTTGTTAAGTGCGCCGGATCAAGTGGATTTCGTTTTGCAGTATAGACGCGAAGAATATGACAAAATTAGGGCTCAGAATCTCGGCGACAACTTCTTTATAAGGTACTCTGCGTAATTGTGGCTGATTTCGTACGTTTTACACACTGTCTGATTTGCATGCGACTTCAACTTTAAGCAGATGAGCTTCTCAACTCTTGTTGTTTGAAATGTTAAGCAATTTACTTTTCTTTCTTTAATTTATTTCATATTTGCGAGACTATTCCTGTATGTTTTGGCTCTTTTCTAAAAGAAACATATAGAAACCGGGTATTAATTGACGGACGTATCGCTATATGCTGGCCTTCACGGAAATCAATAATTTTGCAGGCTAAAATCAACCCCAGTCAGGGGCGGATTTACGGGGCGGCGGCCGCCCCTACCCATTGGCCAAAATATTTGGCCATATTTGCATTGATTTTTGGCCGCCAGAGATCATAATTTCTTAAAATTTTCCGGCACTTCGCGCCGGATTATATCTTTTAATTAAATGTATTTACTTTCTTTACGATGTGGAAGCCATTTTTGTCCATGTAATAGCTTCCAAAACAATTTCAAGAGCAGAAACAGCTATTTCGGCGCGGATATCTTTTATTTTTGAGCATAACTTTAAAAAATTTCGACGTCCGAAGTGAAATGCTACAAATACAGGAAATCGAGCAGTAAATCAAGCTTTTAAATGTCCTTCAGCCTAAATTTCACAAATTTTTCCGCCGGATTCTCGCTAAAGTCAAAGAAATTTAATGATTTTTTTGTACAACATTGTCGAAAATTTTAAAATTTTCCGATAAAATGTTGCGTCAAAAGCGATTTTAAACAGAGGCAGACAATGTAAAACGCCGAAAAAAACGCTATTTTGCCCCTGAAGGGCAAAGTTTTGGACCTATTTTTGGCTGTTCTTGGAAAAGTTGAGTCACCGCCCCCCTAGGAAAATCCTAGATCCGCCACTGAACTCAGTAGCCTGATTTGCTACTTGTTCGCACAATCAAGTGATTCTATTCATTGAAAAAAGGAAATCAATTGGATAGCATTTAAAAAACTTGCAAATTCTTTATTCGATTTTTGTTTAATTATTTTACTTTTCTCATTAAGCGATGAATGTAAAGTTCTCGTGAAAAAATTTGAACAATTAATAGCCCTCACAGTTTTCTTAAGGATTGAATTGCCTGTGCTATAAGATAGGACATCGTCATATGTTCTAGTACAGCAGTGCTAAACGTGCGACGACGTTCTGTGTTATAACATAGGCAATTTATTCCTTAGCAAAAGTTAAGGATTCATTATTGCTCAGTTTTCGTGGGAAAAATTGTAACTCAAAATTTTATTCAAAAGTTGTCATTCATTTTGTGGCTAAGGGTATTTTTCAAAGCAAAAACGGCAATAAACGCGTGAAAAGGCTAAAATGCGTTTTAGTCTAAAGTCAAAGGTGGGGGGTACAAATCTCAGTTTTTAGAAGATAGGGAACAATAGGTTTTGCTCGTTGCTTCATCAAAAAGTGAATCTTTTGAAACCTCATTATCAACCAAGCAATTGCGACTTAATGTAGCAGACTTAGTGCGGTAAACATGCTTGGGTTGAGAGTTGAATCTTTATTACAACATCGAAAATATGTCGACAGAAACATTTAAAGAAAAATGTACAGTCGCGGAAAATGAAAAATACAGAATAAAGCACATTTAAAGCAATAATACAAATACAACTTGTACTAAGAAGAAACATTGCTGTGCAAAGTCATAAAGTCTGTCCTCTTACTTACATGATCAATGTTTATCCTCCATGTTTAATTTTTTAGATTTTCTAATCTTAGCCTAATTACTTTACTACTGGAAAAGCGTTTACCACGCGCTCAGGCAGCATATCCGAAGCATTTATTATTCTGTGACTGAAAAAATATTTCTATAAATTAGATTTCGGAACAATGACTTTTAATTTTAATTTATTGTTACATCTCTTATTGTTGTCTGATAATGTGATTTGAAGAATTAAGATTAGATACTTTAAGATACCGAAGGAATGGAGTGTAATTTATAAACAAAAAGGAATCGTAGAGTTTCAAATCTGCTGATTTAATCTTAAAATTTAGTAATCTGCATTTTGTTTAAGTTCCGTTGTTATATGTTGTTGTAAAATCGATGCTTAAAATGAGCTTCTTGTCCTGCAATAATTGCTGATACAACGAACAATTTATCCCGACTTACAAAAGTGCTCCACAAATATGTACATGTGCACTACTACTACGTTCGCAATAGAATGTAATTATGTAAGGACTTTTAGTACTTGTCTATGCAATATATTATTCAAATGGTTGATGGGCTATGTTATCGAATAGGTGAGATTTCTCAAGCTTTCTTGACTGCTATCTTCTTTGATAACTTTGTTATTTCAAATATCTTTTTGGAGTCTTTAGTGGGGATGGGGACTTGATTAGGAAACAAACAATGCTTAAACTTATTAGTGCAGTATTTTTATCAAATTTATTTACATCAAAGGCTTTTACGTCGTGATAATGTCAGATTAAATTTTTTCTTCAATATCAAAATCGTTTGGTATCCGTTACATGAGGTTTTGCAGAAAGTTTTGCCATAACATTCGGATTTTACGGCTTTATTCACTTAATAGTGCACTTGTCGAACAAATGCCATTTTAAGGTCTGCTTTCAACCCGACCCTTTCACATCCTTGACGATTCGTCGCTCTCAGTACCAGTGTTTTTTGTACAAGGTCCGTTTGTACATGTACAAAGATGGTCCCCGAAAGTCTTTGTACATTTTGTACATGCAAATTTTTGTGTGCTATAATATGGTACACTAGCGATTTTAGTGTGGTAAGACATGGTTTTTCGATCTTTGGTAGTGTATTTTAGCTACTTTCTCGGTTTCTGACGCGAAAGATTACTGAAAATTGTCTCGGAATGGCGCGAAGTGCCGAAAAATTTGACATTTTTCCATTCTAAATGCAAATTCTGCCATTTTAAAGATATATAGGGCAAACAATTATTCATTTTGACGGTAAATTTTTTGGAGTTTTACACTTTTTTACAGTTTTTGTCTTCTCAAAAATCTTTGTACATGTATATACAAAGACGGTCCTGAAAAGTCTTTGTACATCGGGAAAAATCTTTGCCTAATACAAAAAAACAATGCTCAGTACACTTAAATTTCTAACATTATCCTTTATTTCTAATGATTTTTCTTCAATACATTTCTAGAACTCATTTTGATTACGATAAGCCGTCCGATAAGAACGAACTAACGTTCAAAAAGGGTGACATACTTCAAGTGGTTGACACGTTATTTGGTGGGACTGTTGGAAGTTGGCAAGCTGTAAAAATATCAGCAGGTGACAAGATTTACGAGGAACCGCCCTTGAAGGGTATCATACCTAATTCCTCCAAGTAATGCTTGATACGTATAAAGTTATGCTTTGGATTCTTTCCTATTTTGTTTGTTCCTTGAATAGTGCTTTTTTATCATTTTCTTCAACTCGTTTTTTCAGGCCATTTTCAGTCGTTTTCTCGTATTAAAACAACGTAATAACAAATTTCTAAGCCCTCTTTTCCTCACACTCGCTAAATCAAACAATTATACACCTTCTCGGGGGTTGGGGATCTTATCTGACCCCCAGAACGGCTGCTACAAATCCCCCAAAGCTCATGACCCGCTGGGATTTTGGATTTTCTAAAAATCAAGGAACGTGCGCTATTTCAAGCGTTTTTAACGACCTTTCGACCCCAAATCATCAAGTTTTTCAGCGCTTCGCGCCTATCACTCATGCTTTGGCAATATTTATTATTTACTTTATTTAGTCTGATTGTGTTTTTTAAGAAAAAACATCCTGAGAAATGTCACGAAAAGGTTTTTTACGTGTATGTACTTATCGTTTCAAGTTGAGAAGGGAACATTTTGCGGGCTCACCTAGCCCTCCAGAATTCCCATACTGTACAAATAATTTGAAATTATTCAATCTATCACTTGCTTAAACGTGTACACATAAAATGCAATTAGTCACATAATTATGCCTACCACAATCTAACATACGCAATAGGTCCTCTTGGAAAAACGAATTACTGGTTTTAAAATTGGACTGGAATTCGGGTAGGAGCCCTTTTGAATAACGAAATAAAATTGAAAATTTGGAAGTCCGGGTGTTCAAAATGGCCGACTTTTATCGATAGATTCTAAATCATCTTAGAACGCGACATAGCCGCTATCCTGCGACTGTTGAGTGTCTGTAGATTTCGTTAAATTAAGCTGCAAATCACATAAAATTTTTAAAACCTCAAACTTGTCATTATGTAGTTAAATTTTAAGGGCGGAGCAATTATCAGCCAACGAAAAGGCAAAAGAAGTAAAAGAGAATGGATCTGGTCATCCGAGTGCCAGTTCTTTGATTAAAAGGAAAATGACCCTTGTTCGTAGAACCAAATCGAATAGTAAATGCCATTCGGACGAAGTTGCTTTGTCGCAAGTGTTATTTCCTGCTTATGAACGCGTTCGCCTCAGAAATCCTGGCTTTTTGAGGTACATACGATCAGTGTTTTTTTTGCACAAGGTCCGTTTGTACATGCATGTACAAAGATGGTCCCTAAAAGTCTTTGTTCATTTTGTGCACGTAAATTTTTGGGTACTATAGTATGGTACAGTAGCGATTTTAGTGTGGCAAAAACAGAGTTGTTCGACCTTTGGTAAAGTATTTTAGCTAATTTCTGGGTTTCTGAGGGGAAACATCACGAATAATCGTCTCAAAACAAGTGTCAAAACGGCGCGAAGCTCCGAAAAATTTGACATTTTTCCTTTCAACATGCAATTTCTGACATTATAAAGATATATAGAACACATAATTACTCATTTCGGCGCGAAGCGCCGAAAATTTATTCGAATTTCAAACCTTTTTTGCAGTTTTTATCTTCCCCAAAATCTTTGTGCATGTACAAAGACGGTCTCCAAAAGTCCTTGTAAATCGGGAGACTCCTTTGAAGAAACGGCTCGGAAAAATTGAAGCGACAATCTCTCCTTATTTTGTCTAATGCTATCGCTAAAAATGCTTGCAACAGAACATTTCCTACGATTGTTTTTTCGAAAATTATAACTGCTGAGGTGGAACAGTTGTGGGTGGCGCGGGAAAGCCCCCTAAGATCGGGTATGTATGCTCGTGTGCATGCGTACGTGTTCTAGGAAGTTTTGTTTGACCCCCCCCCCATTGAATGGCTGCACCCGCTTCCCCCGCAGAATTGTCGATTTTCCTTAAAATCGTAAAAGTGAGCTTTTTTTCCATAGTTATTGCACGCATGTATTATTGCCCGAAGCCATATTTATTGTAACTAATTATCAGGCAGAAAATAGCAAATCTTAAGTTTTTAATTTAGACAATGACGATGATAATAGAGGACCTTGCGGCAGGTTAAAAACTTTAAAGGTAAAAACGGCAAAAAATTGATGGCAGGGCTAAAACACCATTTTTTGCAATGTTCATCGATCGTTTATTGGCTATAATAATCCTTTGTCTGCTTTAGTCCTTTATTTGCTAACGCTTTTCACTTTGACGCAATGTTTTTTTTGTATAAGGTCCGTTTGTACATGTACAAAGATGGTCCCCAAAAGTCTTTGTACATTTCGCACACACACACTTTTCGGGTATTATAATATGGTTCAGTAGCGATTTTAGTTTGGTAAAAGCAGAGTTATTCCACTTTTGGTGGTGTAGCGCTAATTTCTGGGTCTCTAAAGGTAGAAATCACTACGAATCGTCTTATAACGGCGCGAAGCGCCGAAAAATTTGACATTTCTCCTTTTGAAATGCAATTTCTGCCAATATAAATATATATAGAACGCACAGTTACTCATTGAGAATTTTTGCAAATTTTAGACTTTTTTTGCAATTTTTGTCTTACCAAAAATCTTTGTAACATTCACAAAGACGGTCCCGAAAAGTCTTTGTACATCGGGAAAAATCTTTGCTGAATACAAAAAAAAACACTGCTTTGACTATTTCCTGGTTAGCATCGTCACGCATAAGAAGCGTATCTTCCTTTTTTCCTCAAATAGCTCTTTGACTTTTTCAATATATTGTAGCTTCACAGCTATCATGACCGAACAAAAAAATTTGCGACCAAAAACTGTTCGTAAATAAGACACAACTACAGTCTGGTTCACATAAGTTTAGACGTAAATTGTAGGATTTTTCCAAAGGCAATACACTAAGCTGACAGCCTACGGCTTGTCGATGAATATTTTTAAAGTTCATTTACATACTCATGTGAATCAGACTAATTTTAGCACTTTTGGCGCCTGGTCACATTTGAGCATAACAAGAAATCAAAGTACAAAGTTCCAGGATCTGTTTATGGTGACTTGCCTCTTGATTATTTATAATTTAAAAGTGGGCGTTCTTCAAAATGCTATTTAAAATTGAGAAAAATGATGGAAATACGCAAGAATTACTGTAAAATGAGTCAGCCAACTAGAAAAAGGAATTTGAATCCAGGAAAATACGTGTGAATCATTTGAAAATCAACTAATCAAATAACCAATTATACAATGACTAACGAACTAATAATCAATAATCAATCAACCAACTAATACTTAGCCAATAAACCACAAAGCAACCAATCAACCAACCAAACAACCATTTTGTAAAAGGGCAACCAACCGAATAATTGGGCGGCCGGCCGACCTTTGCCCATTTATGGCACCATATACTCATTTTTGTGACTATTTTTGTTCAATTTACTCGATTTTTTTTCAAATTTTTCGAGTTTGTTTTACGTTTTTAAGGTGGTTTGAAATGTCAAAAAACAGTGTTTTTGACATGTATCCATCGTTTTTTAACCCTAGAAAGGAACTTTTTTATATGATTCTGGGTCTGACCTCTCGTTGGTATATATCTTCCGGCTGCGCATGCAATTTCAGTACAACTATGATAATGATAGCAGCAAATTGTTTATATCCTTGATTTAGACTGCATATGATGGGTACTTTTAATATATTGCATTTTTTTATGCTTTTTATACTATTTTTACATTTTTATACTTTGATACTTTTTATTTTTTTATGTAGATACCTACTTTTTCTTATGTACTTTCTGATGTTACCCTAAAAATGATAATTCTTGTCAGGCCTATCGTAATATTCGGACCTTTGGCGGACATAGCGACGGAAAAACTGCTGCAGGACTTTCCGCTAAGATTCGCCACGCCTAACGTGAGCGCTACGAATCAAGTAGCGACGAAAAGTGGCTCCCCTTCGATTATTAGGCTTTCTTGTATTAAAGAGGTACGCACAATCTGAGACGACCGCCAAATCATACGTGCACATAGGGGATGAGAGTGCATTATCACACCTGGGCGTGGGGGTTAGGGGGGTTTGCACCCCCCAGAAACCAAAATACCCCCTCCAGAATACAATTTTTGAAATTTTTTTGTTTTTTTTCTGCAATTTTCCGATGCCAATGGATAGTGCTCGATAAAAAACGGTAAAAAATGATGTTTTTTTGCCAATCCACCATTTTAGGGCCATTTTTTGACCTTTGTAAAATCTTGCAACCCCAGAAGTTTGGCGCTGCCCAACTATGTGCATTACCCCCTGAAGGGTCAGACAGACGGATATTGTTCTGCGATTTTGATCTTTTGGATAATTTTCTGCATCATTTTTGAGGACAAAAGCATTAATAATGTCAAAATTTTTTTAATTTCATGTGCCGTCAAAATTATCTGAAAAATCAACTTGCCAAATCGATTAATTTCGATATTTTTAATGTTAAAGCGATATAATGCAGTCACGGTGTTGCCGTGCAAAAGCGTTTTGCATAGTCTATTTGACCATTTTCGTCATTTGACTAGCAAAAAGAAGCATGGACGCCAGACACGAAGAGCATGGGAATTCAGGGGGTGAGACTTTAAAGTGCCCTTTTTATGTCCATTGAACAAGAAATGAGTATATGGCGGCCGAGAATTTGACACTTTTGAGCAGATGGATAGCTAAAAACGCTTTAAAAAAGTACCTTTTCTACGAATTTTCTAAAAACTTCTGGAAATTCGCGAATTCGGGGGATTCCCTGGGATTGAAACCCCCCATACCCACAACCCCAAGATCATGCATGTTGAACGCTAACTAAATTTACTTATCTGGTTCTCTGGTAATTTAAATCCACCCTCTCTCTGTCTACTCTGGCCTTGTGCTTCGTATTGGCATTGCCAGAAAAACAACTCGCTAAATAAATTAAGCACAATGTCTTCCCGATGTATTGGTCGCTCGAAATCGCTAGTGTTTGGCTATTTTGGACCCTTTTGTCAGTTTTGTCAAAACCTGGCCTCGTGTTTAAAATTTTGCTCTTACATGTACAAGATGGTGTTTTTTTACATCATTCAAATCCTGATGCATCCCGCGCTTTTTTTATTCGGCAAAGATTTTTCCCGATGTACAAAGACTTTTCAGGACTGTCTTTGTACAAGTACATACATTTTTGGGAAAAAAATCTGTAAAAAGGTTTAAAATTCCGGCAAATTTTCGGCGCTTCGCGCCGAAAGTGAGTAATTGTCTATCCTATATAGGTATATCTTTAGAATGGTAGGATAAAAAATGTCGTATTTTTCGGCGCTTCGCGCCGTTTTGAGACAATTTTTAGTAATTTTTGACGTCTGAAACCCAGAAATTAGCTTATAAAACACTACCAAAGGTCGAATAACCCTGTTTTAGCACCCAAAAATCGCTACTCTACCCTTTTACACAGAAATTTGCATGTACAAAACGTACAAAGACTTTTGGGGACCATCCTTGTACATGTGCAAACGGACCTTGTACAAAAGACTGATGCATCCTGAGTTCCATGAGGACTGCGTTCTTCACCTTTGTCTCGCATCGTTTCTTGCAGATTATGAATAAAAACAAACACTGTCTGCTGGACGTCACACCGGCTTCGATTGAAAAACTACAGTATGCCCAGTTCTGTCCTATCGTTGTGTACATAAACGTGGAAAGCAGAAATAAGCTGAGAGAACTGCGACGAAAATCGGCTCCAAAAGCTGATTTGGTTGCCAAAAGCACGAAAAAGCTTATGGATGATTCGAATAAAATCTATAAGCATTTCCGACATCTAGCAACTGGTATGTATATCGTTGACTTAAAATCATACATGTAACCATATGTGGGCAGCACCAAAGTTCTGGGGGGTGCAAGATTTTTTAAAGGTCAAAAAATGGCCTTAAAAATGGTGGTATGGCGAAAAAACACCATTTTTCAAGGTTTCTCATCGAGCACTATCCATTGGCATCAAAAAACTGCGAAAAAACATATAACTTTTTGAAAAATTGAATTGGAAGGGGGTATTTTGGTGTCTGGGGGTGTTTTGGTTTCTCAGGGGGTGCATACCCCAAACCCCCCCACGCCCAGCTGTGCATGTAACCACTGGCGGATATAGAGCGGGGGGGGGGGCGGCCGCCATCCCTGTCGTCAAAAAATATTTGGGTGCTATGAAGAATGGATGTGTATTTTTTGATGATTTTAGCCATTTTTATCATTCATGATTTTTCAAATTTTTCCGGTGCGACTACTCATTGATGACATTTACTGACTCTCTTGACGCTCTAAAAAACTTACCTCTACGTCAGAAGAGTAGTTCTTGTACAAAGCGGAGATTTTGTAGCTCTTACAATGATTTCTCGAGTGTTTTTTCGGCGATTTGTGGTCTGGATTAATTTTGCGACTTTTTTATAAGGAAACTTCAAGAAATTTCGAAAATTTTCTACTTTCCTTGCATTAGAAATAATTCTGCCTATCAAAAGGTAACAAAAAACCTGTACTTCAAGCATAATATACGAATTTTTTGACAATGTTCGACACTTTTGGGAAAATTTAGGGGTCCGCCCCCTGCCAAAAAATTCTGCATCCGCCACTGCATTTAACGGCTTGAAATTTAGGATGGGGGTCTCCGGCCGTTTTTAGGAGTGGGGAGGGGTGAATGACCTTCAATTTTCGGCTAAAAAAACAACTTTCAACGGCCAAAAATTGCAAATTTTTCCAAAAATCGGTGCGTCGAAAATTTTTGTTTTTGGGGAATGGGGAGCGATTAACGTGGGTGGGGGATCCCACCATCTCCTCCTTTACATGTATGCTTGAAATTCATGTTTTCGCTTTAGTATCTTTTCCGTAGAATGAAGTTGCTCATTAGGACGACAAAACTATTTTTGTTTGTAGTGATGTGTATTTGCGATAATTAATTCCCAAAATGCGCCCGAGTTTTACGTAACGTTAAGGATCTTTCACAATAGCCACATGTATGTTACGTATGAAATATTATTCTATACTAATTTATAAATAAATAAAATATATTGACATTGAATTTCTAATTCAATATAGGGCTCTCCCATATTTAAATTGAGAGATGTAATTGATATTCTTTTTTAGGAAGCTTATTTTTAGGTTTAAATTATTATACATTATTTTTATATTAATGATTTTTAGAAATATAGGATTTCCTGCTTACCGATAGATGCGACAATTTTGGGTGTTATTAAGAATTGTGTGCTATTTTAATTCACAGGTACCCGAATCTTCCAGGTTTTAGTTTATCTACTCACTATGTGACTGTACGACTAGCCCGTTCCTTCGATTATAAACAGTGGATGAATAAAATCGCCATTGAATATGCATTTCTTGAAATTTTAGCAGTTTTTTGGTATCGTTACTTTATTAAAATGGTGAAAGAGGCTAATGTGCGTGCATTTGCTTGACGATCCCTCATTTTGACTTTGTCAGTGTCATCAACAGTGTTCATTTTGAATTATGCTTGTCCGTAGGTTATGGTATCTTGTTTTTCGTCATTTTTCTCATTTTGTAATCTGATTTTTCACTTCAGCGCGTGATTCGAATCGTTTTACTGCATTTAATTTATTTTTTGTTCCGTCTTGATTTATTTAAAAATATTTCCCCAATTTTATTTCATTAAAATTCTTTTTAATTTTTTTGATTTTACTTTGTTTGAATTTCGATCAATCCGATTATTTTTGCTTTGACTAGCCGTTTTGGACGCGAGTCAACGGTCGGATTGGTTCGACGCCCTTCGAGAATTGATCAGTCATTTGCAAGAAAGGCGAGTTTGGATGGCTGAAACATTGCCCGCTGACGTATTGGACGACGATTTCTTATTTTCCATGTCCTCAACTGATAATTCGAACAATAGGCCGAGCAGCAGACAAAGAAGTGGTTCGCATCAAGGCGATTCTGATGCCGATTCGCTAAAAGAAGTAGGAACGTTCAGGCACATATCTCTGGGGGAATGGAGGGGGGTTCGGACCCCCTCCCAAATTCAGAAAAATCGGAAAGATGGGACTTTTTAATCATTATTTTGTGCTATTTTTAGCCTTTTTAGGTTCAGTTACCCCCCCCCTCTAAAATAGGACGGCCAGCTACGTGACAGGGAACGTTCAAATTCCTATAACAATTTCCGATTTTTTTTCCATTGCTCGCTTTCTGTGTACTCAGAAATCATATAGTTTTTAATTTAAAGAATCCCTCTAAAAACGTGTGGAAATATTTAAAATAAATGATTTGTAGGACCGTACATATGAAGGACTTTGGTCAGGCTTTTATGCATAGGTGGGCGGCACCAAAATTCTGGGGGTGCAAGATTTTTCGAAGGTCAAAAAATGGCGGTACGGCAAAAAATACCATTTTTCAACGTTTCTCATTGAGCACTATTCATTGGCATCAAAAAATTGCGAAAAAACAACAACAAGAAAATTTCAAAAATTGAATTCTGGGTTGTTTTGGTCTTTTGGGGGTGCATACCCCCACGCCCGGGTGGGGTTTTATGTATTTCAAGGGGGCCAAATATTTTAAAAGTTAGATATCTCGTGAACCGTTAGAGATTAGTAAAAAACAAAGACGTTTTTGAACGTTTCTTAACGAACTATATACAGTAATGAAGAAATTCGCATACCTATACATATGACGCAAACTATCGGCGCAACTGATTTCGCATCGTCGAGTCCATAAACAATCTCTTAACTTTTCGTCTTTGTTCTCAATCATTGCGCTTTGCTAATCTATACAACTAGAGATTTAATAATTAAAATTTGACACATTGTCATTCTAACTCATAATTTGAGTGGTCTATAAGACGAAAATTATACTGAAGCAATCAATCCCATAAATTTTGCGTTTACTAACTCAAAAGTACGCTAGAAACTTGTTTTGGTCTTTTAAATTCACTTCGAGAATTTTTCATTCTTTACTTTGAGAGGCACCCTTGTGAGAAGCGAAAAATACGAAGACTATAGTTTTTTAATGAAATTTAAGTACTTTCCGAAATTACCAAAAAAGGGGTAATTTCGGACGATGAGTTTTTTCTACGCGCCTTATGTACATGCTTGATGAGAAACGTCGAAAAATGGTGTTTTTATCGCCATACCACCATTTTTAAGGCCATTTTTCGACCTTCAAAAAAATCTTGCACCCCCCCCAGAATTTTCTTAGGTGTATTGTAGTGAATTCAAGCACGTACAGTGCCGCCCAAAAGTTTAAGGCCACCCTGATCGCTTACTCTGAAATCGGACTAGTTGACAACGCGCTATTAAGCTGTAAGTTAAAATGGCTGACTTTCACTTTACACAAGTTTCTAAATCAGTTTTTCCGCTGATTTCAGAAAGGTTAGTTGTTTTCTATTCTGTTTACTGTTTGCTGACTTATCATGGGTAAATCTCGGTCGATTATACCAGTCATTCGATCGAAAATCGTGTCTATCTTTAACGATGCCAAACTATCGCAAAGAGTGATTGCTACCAATGGCGGATCCAGGATTTTCCTGAGGGGGGCGGTACCCCTAAGGGGGGGCGGAATCCTGACTTGGGCGGAAAAATTGGCCGTTTTAACCCGAAAATCGCTAAAAATCGCTCAAAAATCCTTAATTTTGCGCTTTATTTTTGGCCAATGGGGGGCGGCCGCACCCCCCCGCACTCCCCCCTTAAATCCGACCCTGATTGCTACGTATAAATATAAGTCGGCGTGCCGTTCAAAACGCGCTTACGGAATACAAACAGTTTGATTCGTTTGATGATCTTGCTCGATCCGGGCGACCCTCTAAATTGTCCACTCGAGATCTACATACGTGATTTAAAGCGCGCTTCCTTAAAAAATAGACGATTGACCGCTCCTGACGTGTAAGCAGAACTTTCTAAGGGCGATGGGCCATTATTTCGAGGCAGACAATCAGTCGACACCTCTGTCGTATTGGACTTTATGGTCGAATTGCCCTTAAAAAAGCCTCCGGTGAGCGTACTTAACAGAAGGGAACGTCTTGATTTTGCTCGAAATCTTGCACACTGGACTTTTCTTGATTGGTCAAGGATTTTATTTTCTGATAAGTCGAAATTCGATTATTTTACTTCAAAATCGAGGATTATCGTCCGCAGACGTTACAGGCGAAAGATATAATGTTGACTGTATGGCCGGCAGCGTCAAACATGGAGGAGGAGGAAGTGTTTTAGTCTGGGATTCATTTGGCGCCCAAGGTGTTTGCGATTTAATTTTTGTTCCTTCTTACCCAAAATTTACAGCAGCTTCGTGCATTGAGTTGATTGACGAACACTCATTTCCGTCTTCAGTAATTGCTATAGAAAATCCATCAGAGGAATTTTTTTCCAGCAGGATAATGATCCAAAGCACGAGGCGAAGGCTACTATGTCGTACTTTGTGGATAAAGGAGTTCCTTTATTACTGTGGCCGCTACAGTCCCCGGGTCTCAATCCTATCGGAAATATTTGATGTACAATGAAAGGGAAACTTAGAAAACAGAATTCCGTACGCATTCTAGTAGTGAAATGGTTTAAAAACTGAAGGATATTTGGTCTGATCCCTGAGGAAAAATGCATTGAATTGATCAATTCTATGCCACTTCGTTTACAAGCGCTAATTCATCTCGAAAGGCTCTCCGATTTCATTTAAATCGATTCTTTTTTGTTGGCTGCTGATTGTTGTTTATTCTTCTTGTCAGTTTTGTTCAATTTTAAAGTTTTCATCAATGACTAGTTAAGAATTTATGTCTGAAACAAACAATACATTTAGATCGTTTGTGGCCTTAAACTTTTTAGCGGCACTGTACATATATACATATGTAGAGCCTGCTGAGAGCAGAATTTTGAAAAAGAATATTTGACAATTTTTCACCCAACATATGCAAAATTTTGTAGGATTTTTTAGTAATTTCTAATCGAGGTTCGAAACTTTTTTTATTTTGTCAAGGATTCTGAGCTTAGAACTTTGTTAGATTAATTTGCTTCTATTGTTCCCATTGATAGTGACATGATGATTTTTCGTTTTGGAGGAAAATTCGGATTACGGTACACTTTCTGCCCGAAAAGTTCAAAATAAGCCTAATGGCCCCCAACGTTGCTCAGATTCGCAGGCTGACGATGAAATGTTCAAAGGTGATGCAAATAATGACGTCATTGAATCATTTGCAAGCGTAAGAAGTAATAAGGAAGAAAGCCCGTCGTCGCAATTCCAAGAAGTATTTCTGCATAGATGTTTAATTTTTTACTTTTTTATTTTCAATTTATTTTTGATTTTTCAATTATTTTTTAATTTAATTTTTTCTTTTTTTAATTGTTTAACGGTTTGCTTATGCAATTTTCTCAATAGCTGTTTCTCATAATTATTCTATATCACACACTCGTATCGTATGCAGTGGCGGATCTAGGATTCTCCTAAGGGGGCGGTATCCCAACTTTTCCAAAAACAGTCAAAAATAGGTCCGAAAATTTGCCCTTAACGCGCGAAATAGTCTTTTTTCGTTGTTTTAAAATCACTTTTTACGCAATATTTTTTCAAAAAATTTAAAAAATTTTCGACAATTTTGGTTGAAAAAATCATTAAATTTCTTTGACTTTTACAAAAATCTGGCGTGTAGCGCCGGAAAATTTGTGAAATTAAGGCAGATAGACGTCTAGAAGCATGATTTACTGCTTGGTTTCCTGTTTTTATAGCATTTGATGCGAAACATCGATATTTTCAATTGAAAATAGAAGCAAACTATGCAAAAATAGAACAGAAAATGGCTTCCAGGTCGCCAAGAAAGTTAATAAATGTCATTAATAGATATCATTCGGCGCGTAGCACCGGAAAAATTTGAGAAATTATGGTCACTGACGGCCAAAAATCATTGCAAATTGCATATCCATTCTTTATCTCGCCAAATGTTTTTGGCCAATGGGGGCGGCTGCCCCCCGTCCTTCCCCCTTAAATCCGCGAAAGATCGTATGCAAAGGAATTTGAAGAAATATTTCAATTTCGGTTTAAGAGTAAAATTGACTTGTTTTTTGATTGCAGTTCTAGAAAATTTGAAGGCGGTATTTATGTAGGTTTCGAATTATGAACAGATTACAGAAACCAGGACCTGCCTGTCCCTTCCCTTGTTGTATTTATTGTCCTATTCCGTGCTCATTTATTCATTTCTAATTATGTCTTGCTCTTCTTACTTCCTAATCATCAATTTTGTATCTGTATTATATGTCCGGATGATTCAGTATTTAAAAATTAATTAACTAAGTAGAACTGAGATTTTTAACAAGTCTTAGTAGACGGTCAGCTCGGTGAGAACCGTACTTTATAAACTTTTAGCGATGGCGTGAATTGCGTAATAGGTGCATAATTAAACATTTCTGGGTTACTTATGTACGTAGCAGATAAATGCTTATTTTTCAACTAACTGACTAGTTTAAGTATTTATTTTGCGGACGAAATTAAAAATAGCCGTTTTACCCGGAAAAATCTGATTAATCTTTTATTACCTCTTCAATCAATAGCCCGTAGTTCTCCGGGTAAATTGATTTTGGTGTTTGGATTAATCACCAAGTGTGGCTCTTTAACGTCTCAAGTTTCTTTTTGGCTTTTTCGGTCACAGGTTGCAGCATCTAGTCAGTATTATGAACATTACATTCATTTACGAGTATGTATGTCGGACGTCATGCATGTGACGGCTCGAAATTTAGGAGGGGGCACTGTTTTTTTGTACGAGCCTTTTTGTACATGTACAAAGATCTCCGAAAAGTCTTTGTACGAGCGAAAATTTTTTGTACATATAACGTATGGATATGCAATTGAATGTACACATTTTTACATACTAATAGATTGTTATCTGTGACCCGCACGCTTCGCAAAAGGTGTAACTTTGTTTTAAATTCAGCTGGTTATATTAGTTCGGCCCGAAACGCCAAAATTTTCATGAGTCTTAGGTTGAAATTACACATAAAATTCGACTCAGCAAGTTAAAATGACTTGTGTTACACAATTATAAATAATAAGCGGTTGCAATGTGCTGACTGAATCTCATAATAGACACCAATTTGCTTATGAATTTAATGCAACGCAAAGATAAAAGAGTCAATTTTATCTTCAATTGGCAGAAAACAGTGCAAAGTTGTTTAATACTTCTTTTTTCTACATAAAATCTTTATAAAACAGTGGGAATAGATGTAAAAGATGCTTCAATCAGTACAAAGATGCTTACAGATAGATTTTGGAGAGTTAAATGCCCGCGCTTGGAGCTAAACAGAATGTAATTATGATATCGGCGCGAAGCGCCAAAAATTTTTAGAAAGTTTGCTAAAAAATACTCCACAAAACGTTAAAATTACTATTACTTTGCTCCTAAAAAGTCTTTGTACATTGTACAAAGATGGCTCCGAAAATCTTTGTACGAGCCTCAAAATCTTTGTCTCGTACAAAAAAAAACAGTGGGAGGGGGTCTCCGGCTATTGGGGGGGGGAGTTAAATGACTCAATTTTTGGCCGAAAACGGCCAAGCAATTTAATTTTTTTTTCTTCAAATCGGAGTCAAAAATTTTCTGGTTTTGGGGGATGGGGGTGCGATCAACTTTGGGTCGGGGGGGGGGTCTCCCATCCCCCTTTTACATACATGTATATGTGACATAAATCTGCAGACAAGCCTATGATGATAAAAATTTTAAGGATATGCATTTTTCTTGGATATAAAAATAGTTTTAACTTTTTATTTACCTGTATACGATTCTGATTAAAAATTTAAAAACCTAATCCTTAAGGTTTCTTGTGCCTGTGTTATAGGATAAGCAAAACAATCCTTATCAAAACTTAAGGACTGTTGAGTGTTCAATTTCGTTGCGAGAACTGAACATATTAACTGAATAAGAAATGTATGTAAATGCTTGAAATGAAGAAAATTGAAGAAACGGTTTAAAAGTTGAAAAATTTTCAATTTACGATTTTCTCAGTTGTCTAAATATTAATTTAAATTTTTCGTCCTTCTGCTACTCGTATCATCGATTACTCATTCGTATCTTCCCGCCAATCAAATATTCTGTTTATCTGTCGTAACATCAGTTACACATATTCAGCTTTTGTTTCAAGGGCTCAAATGATTCCACGGGCAGTGCGGCTTGCTCAAATACCCAGTCAGATAGTAAGCTTCAGTTTTTTCTCTACCAATGGTCATCCATGATTTTTCATTTCTGGATGCATATTTCGCTTCACTTTGCGTATACAAAACTTTGCTCGCTTATTTAAATAATTTTTGCGATATTTTATTTACTCAGATGCATGCTTTTTTTAGAATAGAGTATAGAAGCAGATTTCGGTCTGCGTCGTCGGTTTTTTAAATGAATTACGAGTATGTTCTACTTCCATTGTGTAAAATACGTAAATTTTCAAGCTCAGTCGAACTGTTCCGCTATGTTTCATGACTTGATTTTGATCATGACTTTTCATGACTGGCAGTCAAAATGCGAATTATTGCAGAAATCCTTTTCAACCTGGGTTATTTTTCAGACTTGGCATAAAATGAAATGCGCAGAGGACAAAAATATGTATCATACATTAAATGCATATACATATATACATATATATATATATAAATATAAATAAATAAATATATATATATATATATATATATATATATATATATATATATATATATATATATATATATATATATATATATATATATATATATATATATATAATACTGGGGCGTAGGCAGGATTTTTCTAAGGGGGCGGTCCAAAATTGGTGACCCTATATTAAGAGATATGGTCGCCAGGGCGCCAAATAAAATGCATTTTCTGACGTTTGCGAACATGCTCTATCCGTTGAGCTCATAACATTCAGTTTCTCCGAAAAATTTTTATTTTCTCCTGATGAGCTATCAAAATGACGTTTTTTTGGCCGCGCTTGGGCCTATATGAACGAAAATAATGATTCTACGGCGTGAAGCGCCGAAAATTTTGAGAATTTTCGATAAAATGATGCCAATTTTCACGCATTTCCTTACCTTTCCAAAATTATTTTTGGGCTAAGGGGGAGCAGCTATAAAAACTGACGTTTTTTTGCCGCGCTTGGGCCTAAGTGAACGAAAATAATGATTCTACGCCGAAAATTTTGAGAATTTTCGATAAAATGATGCCAATTTTCATGCATTTCCTTACCTTTCCAAAATTATTTTTGAGCTAAGGGGGGCGGCCGCCCCCCCCGCCTACGCCCATGTATGTATATATATATATATATATATATATATATATATATATATATATTAGAGATGTGCCGGGCCGCTCTTTTTGCCGAGGCCTGGGCCCCGGCGCCGGGGCCGGGCCTGGCCGGGGCCTGTACAAAACATATACCCTATACTTACTAAGCTATACCAAGCATCCACATTATTTCTATACTGACCTAACATCTTAGTATTACTATTGTAAGCAATTACATATTGCTTTAATGGATTAAAGACTTAAAAATAAGCAGATAAAAGAGAAATAAACAAAAAATAAATAAATAATTGTGAATATAGCTGTTAGGCATTGAAAACAATAAGCTAAGCTGAACAGAATATGACTTTTCTATAGTATTTATGCTGATTCGATGAAAGAAATAGACGAGCAAAACAGTACACTACAAAAGATTACGATTACATTGCACGACAAATAAGTAACCCTGAGATTAACTACACGCTTGAAAAATTTATCTCTAGAATATCAACAAAATCATAGGGGCGAACAATGCTTGTACGACGAAAAATCATTTACCAAGATTAGGGAACATGCATAATCAAATAAAAATAATATTTAACAAATTAATTGAAAACCACACAAAAATGAAGACATTTGCTCTATTATTTGGCGCAAAGCGCCCGAAATTAGTGAAAAATCGCATATATTAAAGCAAACGAATTCTATCTAGGTGATAAAATAAGTTGCCGCACCCTAGCATTTTTTTAGGTACATAAGTACATACATCGATTTATAAAACAATTTTACAGACACTGGTGGAAGTCTTTTTGCATTTTAAACTTTATTGTCTAAGAATTATCGGTTAAACGTGCTTATTTTCGCAATAAAAATTCTTAATAGAGCTAAGCTATTCAAGAATGTATCGAATTGTTTCAATGCTCACTCAAATCTTGATTATTAGATTACTTGAAGCGAAACACAACAGTAGCCTAAGCTTAATTTTAACGAAATTTAGCTTATTTTTGCGAATAAATAAATATTATGTTGCGTAATTAGGCAAAAAAGATTAATTTTGTTCGATTTTCATTAATTTTTCATCGTTTTTACAGGCCCCGGCGCCGGGGCCAGCCCCGGCCCGGGGCCGGGGCCTGGCACACCTCTAATATATATATATATATATATATATATATATATATATATATATATATATATATATATATATATATATATATATATATATATATATATATATATATATATATATATATATATATATATATCCTATATACGTACATACATGGATGAAAGATGCTTATGTACCATACATGTAGCAGGGAGAATGGGGAATCCCCCATCCAAACTTGGCTATCCCCTCCCTACAAAGTCAGGAAATTTCTGACTTCCCTCCGTTTTTTGGAAAAAAATTGAATTTTTTGGCCGTTTTGGGTTTTTTTTGGCCGACTAAAAATTGGGGGTCATTTACCTCTATCACCTAAAAAAATCGGGGATCTTCTCCACCCATAATTTCGAACCGTTACATGTATGATATGTACATATGAGACATTCAGAGGATTGCGTCTCATACATTTTGTCGACTTTCGACTATAGTTTCAATATTTTTGTTATAGTTATAATATTTGAATATTTTATTTTTCATTCATTATTAATATTTAATTCAATATTAAAATTTGTATACATACAGTACGCGCCTCTAATTTTGCATGCGCAGTCTCCATTAACTTTTGTTGCAGTCGGATTTTATCGAGCAAACCTTAGTGGGCAGCTGTCAAGCACTTGCAGCCGTTTGACGGACTGCTTTCGAACTACTGCGGCCGTTCGTGGATTGCAGTGGCCATTGGATGCTGACTCGCAGTTACTTTGCTGTAAGTACGGAAACATGTATAGTATCGCAGCTAGCATATTGCATTATTTCTCACACTGCGTTTCAAAAGTGTGTGTATGCTGCGGGTCCAGTCCGATAAAAAAAGGTAAAAATAGATAGGAATTTTCGTGCATATCATTATAATTCTCGTTTCCTCCATTGGAATCTCATCTAAGAGATAATGGGCATAAAAATGAAAGAAAATAGTATTTTCTGTGTGCGATTGATTGCACATTGCTCTGCAGCAAAAGAACATTTTAAAATTAATTTCAGGTTGAGAACATTCCGCGTTTCAAAACAAATTCATGGCCAATAAAGAGTAAAAGATTTAAAAATCATACAGGCCCGAAATTTCTTTTAGTCATACGATTTTAAAAGCCCATCTTTTCGACTAAATCGAATTTAGAAATAAAATCAAAGCAAATTGCTCTATCTTTTCGAGCTAAAGTTTTTCAAAGTATTTTCATCTTCTACAAACCATATTTTCACTGTTATATTGCAAAATTGGGAAGAGAGAATGAATAGTGACTGTAAGGTCTAAGCTGAACATAGAATTTAACAAAATAGTGAAATATAGATGACAAATAGTTTTGCAAATTAATTGTACATCATAAAATTTTTGTTAAAATAAACTAAATAATAAATATCATAATGCCTTCAAAATACAGAATTGATAAAAAGCTCCTGATTATCCGCTTCGCAAAAATATTTTGTATCTTCGCTTTTTTCATTTATTTACGATATGCACATCAATAATATATTCAGTTCAGAAGTGAAATACATCATATGGTGTCTGTCCACGTGTGCGGGGGAGGGAGGGTCGGGGGTATGCACCTCTCCCAGAAGTTGGAATAGCCCCCTCAGAATTCAATTTTTGAAATTTTTTTGCGTTTTCAGCGATTTTTTGATGCCATTGGGTAGTGCTCGATGAGAAACGTCGAGAAATGGTGTTTTTCGCCATACGACCACTTTTAAGACTATTTTTTGACCTTTGAAAATTTTTTCACCCCCCAGAATTTCGGTGCTGCCCACCTATGTGTCTGTCTCCTCAGGCAAGCATATAGTTCAAAAAATACTGCCCGTTCTATTATTTCGCGCAAATTTTATTCTGACCAGCCAGCTTCCTTTGCAATTTTTCTTGTTCAATTCACAAAGATTTTGCTCGCGTTCCCTGCTCTCTGTTTGACTAAGGACGCATAAATTATGCTAATCAGATAGTGAATTGGCTAGCGTGTGCAACGGGCTGTGCGTAAAACTTAAATCTCCTGCATAAAATGTGCAGTAATCGAGCATTGAATTTCGACTTGACTTAACTAGGAATAAATCGAAATATTGCAACCAAAAGAACTCAGCGCACTATGCATGATGTACAATTAATTTTCAAAACTATTTGTCATCTGTATATCACTATTTTGTTAAATTTTATATTTAGCTTAGACCTTACAGTCACTATTCATTCTCTCTTCCCAATTTTGCAATATAACAGTGAAAAATATGGTTTGTAGAAGAAGGTAAATACCTTTTTGAAAAACCTTTTCCTCCAAAAGATAAGAGCAATTTGCTTTGATTTTATTTCTAATTTTGATTTAGTCGAAAAGATGCGCTTTTTAAAATCATATAACTAATGGCAAAAGAAATTTCGGGCCTATATGATTTTTAAATCTTTTACTCTTTATTGGCCATGAATTTGTTTTAAAACGCGGAACGCTCTCAGCCTGAAATTAATTTTAAAATGCTCTTTTGCTGCAGAGCAATATGCAATTGATCGCACACAGGAATTACTATTTTCTTTCATTTTTATGCCCATTATCTCTTAGATGAGATTCCAATGGAGGAAACGAGAATTATAATGATATGCACGAAAATTCCTATCTATTTTTACCTTTTTTTCTCGGACTGGACCTGCAGCATACACACACTTTTGAAACGCAGTGTGAGAAATAACGCAATATGCTAGCTGCGATACTATACATGTTTCCGTACTTACAGCGAAGTAACTGCAGTCAGCATCCAACAGCCACTGCAGTCCACGAACGGCCGCAGTAGTTCGAAAGCAGTCCGTCAAACGGCTGCAAGTGCTTAACAGCTGCCCACTAATGCCCACTAAGGTTTGCTCAATAAAATCCAACTGCAACAAAAGTTAATGGAGACTGCGCATGCAAAATTCGAGGCGCGTACTGTAGTTCTCTATTTTTATTTTCTAATATTTATTACTCTTATTTTCTATTATTATTGTATTGTTTTTACATATATCTCGTTTGATAGTTCGAAGGCTGCAGACGCTTCGAACTCCAACTCCACCGTGGAATCCGCGATGTCTTACTGTAGCTCTGCAAATAATACCGTAAGGCGAGTATCTTGCGCGTCGAGTGGTTCGACAAATGGGCCTGGAGTTGAGCCAGTTTTATCGACAAAAAATAGTCACGTGCCATTTTCACCAACCAATGGAGCGTTCCCTTTTGTTGCTGATCACGTGACTCGATTTGAAATTAACAGGCCGAATGTAAATCAGCATTTAATCGATCCGCCAACAGCGAATTTACCCTACGTAACGGGTATGAAAACGCTTGTGAATTTCTAGTACCGTTTTGTTGCATGCCACTTAATATCTTGAAATTTCGGATAGGGCTGCTTTTTACATTTCAGAGTCAGCAGATTTTTACTATTTGCTAAACCGGCTAAAATTTGGCGCCCAAAATTCTCTTAATACGCTAAAGTTATCCTTCTTTCTGATCGAAAAATTGAAGGAGTAGTCTACTTTTTCGAGAAAAATTTTAAAAAAATTTGCATAATGTGCATAGCAAACATTTTTTCCAAAATTTAAGAAAGCGAGCTGCAAAGTCGAAATCTTTGGGGTGGCGGATGGTCGACTCTGAGAAATCATTCAAACTCGCTTAATATTTACATACTTGTACATATAAATCTCTAATCTGCAACTGATATAGTAATTGAAAACTAAAAATTTCGTAATTCAATTACTGAATCAATATAAATTCAATACATATGTACATACAGACATGTAACAGGGGGTTGGGGGATCTCCCCACCCAAGGTTGGTCGTCCCCCTATCCCCCAAACCCATAAAACGTTTGACCTCTCCCCCCACCTTTTTTGGAAAGAATTGAATTTTTAGGTGTTTTTTGGCCTAAAATTGGAAGTCACCTCCCCTAAAAATGGCCAGGGACTCCCCTCAGCGGCCCCCCTTGGCCGTAAAAATTTTAAAGGTAAGATTATGCACGGAATGATGGGAAACCGAATGTCTTTGTCGCAAAATCTTCAAATTTTCGACGCTTCGCGCCGGATGGGAAGTATTTTCAATCATTTTGGCTCAAGAGCGACCGAAAAATGACACTTTTTATATAGCTTTTCTAGTGAAATTGTCAACAAAATTCGAATTTTATGATCTTTATGTACAGCTTGTCAAAAAATGTTGAAAATGTGGTTTTGCGAGCTATCCCGGCGAATTTTCAGAGATATAGACCAAGTTATGCTGGGTCCGCCCGCTCCCCCCCTTGGCCGGATCCTGGATACGGGCCTGCATGTATGCTAACTCATATGCGCTTTGAACTTAAACAAAAACGAAGAATTGTTACAAATGAAAGTTCAGGTCGACAAGCACGTATCTCTGTGGTGGAATGGGGGGTTCGGACCCCACTTCCCAATTCAGAAAAATCGGAAAAAGTTGACTTTTTAAACGTTATTTTTGGGTCCCCCCAAAAATTGGTTTTGGTCCACCCATAATAGGACGGCCAGCTACGTGCCTGCAGGTCGATGATGAGTCCGAAGTTCGGAAATTTTTCATGCGTGGGAATTTAGTGATGCACGATATGAAATTGGAAGGCTGGCTTATAAAATTGGGCAGATGTGTGCTTTAGTTTTTGATATATGTTTTGCATGTTCCGCAATAATGCATCAGTGCATATACGTCACGTATACATGTACATATGTATTAAGTACTAGTATGTTAAATAAATGATAAATTTAAATTTTAAAAATAATGATTATTTTGTTCCACCTTAATATGTCCCAAAAGTGCATAAATACGTGATTATGCAACATATGTCTTATCTATATAAATACTAGTGTGCTAAATAAACAAATAAATGAATTACAAATTAAATGGAAAAATAATCATTATTTCAGTTTAGTTTAGTTTTTGATGCCAAACATTTTTCTAATTTCAAATGCACTTAACTTGTACATATATTTGGTTAAAGAAGTTTACTGTAGAAACGTTCGCATTCTCAAACATCATTAGTTCATTCATCTGTGTATTGTTGTATTTTAACTAGATCCGCCGTCAGCTTACAGAGGCTCTCGTCATTTGTCCGAGCCAGGATTTTACGACGTCAGACAGGTTATTTATCTAAAATATATTTACTTGTGCTTTACATCTCTACCGATTGTTAAGCATGAGCAATGTTTTTTTTGTACAAGGTCCGTTTGTACATGTACAAAGATGGTCCCCAAAAGTGTTCGTACATTTTGTACACACAAATTTTTGGGTACCATAATATGGTACAGTAGCGATTTTAGTGTTGTAAAAACAGAGTTGTTCGACTTTTAATAGTGTATTTTAGCTAATTTCTAGGTTTCTAATGGCAAAAATCACTAATAATCGTCTCAAAACGGCTGGAATTGCCGAAAAATTGACATTTTTCGTCTTAAAATGCAATTTCTGCCACTATAAAGATATATAGAACACACAATTACTCATTTCGGCGCGAAGCGCTGAAAATTTTTGCGAATTTAAAACCTTTTTTGCGGTTTTTGTCTTCCCGAAAATCTTTGTACATGTACAAAGACGGTCCCGAAAAGTCTTTGTACATCGGGAAAAATCTTTACCGAGTCCAAAAAAATACTGAGCATGAAAACAAGATTTTTTTCGACTTATACTTAACACTTTGAATTTTCGTTTATTTTATTTCTCTTCTTATTAAAAGCTCTTTAAGAAACGCTTTGTAACAGTCGTTGTTTTTCGTTGAAGAGCATGTTTGTCTTATTTTCTCCTAGGCTACAATTTGCATTTATAATTATGCATGATATGACTTTATTTATCTAATATTATTCTTATGTTTATTAGTCAGCAGTGAGTTTCAAACGTATATTTTATTTTTTTGGTTCTTATCACTACACATATATTCCGGCCGGTATGCGGTGGGAGGGGGTAGGGGCCGGGAATAATTTTTGAATCTTACAATCAGGCCCGTATCCAGAATTTTATTTCAGGGGGCCGAAAATTTTTGAGGCCAGATATCTCAAAAACCATTAGGAGATAGGCGAAAATAAAGGCAGTTTTGAGCGTATCTCGGCGAGCTCTATAACATGGTAAAGTAAAATTCTTTAAAAAAATTCAAAAATTTTTCACTCTATTTCATATTGTTATACAGCAAATTTATCATTTAAGCTGATTTCTCATCACTTAATCGACGGCAGAATAATCATTGTGTTTTACAGAGAAAAACAATGCAGATAATGAAAAATTCGGCGCCAAGGGCCGAAAAAATTGACATATTCTGCATGTCGAGTTCAAATTTGAGCGGTTTTGAGCGGGCTAGAAGACAAAAAACCTGTAAACAATAAATACGGCGCGAAGCGCCGGAGAAATTCCATGTTTCCCATGTCAAACCTCAAATTTGAGCTGTTTTGAGTGAGCTAGAAGGCAAAAACTATAGCTGAACGATGAATCCGGCGCACAGCGCTGGAAAAAACTGACATGCGCTCTATGTCTAACTCAAATTTGAAGGATTTATAGCGGTTTAGAAGACAAAACTATACATAAACAATGAATCCGGCGCGAAGCGCCGGAAACTTTTGAGTTTACATGCTCACAAGTACGCTAAAAACCTGTTTTGGTGGTGTTTCAGACGCACTTCGCCAATTTTTAATCTTTACCTTTGTGGGGACCCTTGGGAAAAACAAAAATAAGTCCAAAAAGGCTATATAGCTTTGTTAATGAGTCCAAAAAAGCTTGTATAGATAGTTTTTTGAGCCTAAAAGGCTATATAGCTAATTTTCTGAGCCCAAAAAGGTTATATAACCATTTTTATGAACCACTTAGCTACCTACCAATTTTTTGTTTTCACCCCTATCCCCTCTGAAAGTTTGATCTTGCGCACCTATGATCCCTAGTAATAAGAAGGGCATGAAAATTAAGTGGATCGTTCTGTACAAGATTAATATTCTTTGCTGCATGCAGCACGTTGGTCTTTTTTCAAGTTTTCCAAGGTTTTCGGGCACACAACGTGCACAACCCTTGGACTTCAGCAAATGGTTTTGGATAATTTGAAAAATAGTTCCAGTAGAGACGCCAATTTCCGAAGCTTAAGTACTGACCTTTATTTGCCGATCTTCAGCAATCAGGGTGGCAAATTAGCCAATAATCTCAGGCGTGACCCCTTCCACGGGTCAGCCGGATCTTGGTTCACCCTCGGTTGATTGGCGACCACGCTTGAACTCAACTACCCAATTTTTGACTATCGAGTAGGAAAGAAAAGCGTTACCATAAATTTTAATCATACATAAACACAGGGTCAATTTCAGGGTCAAGTGACATGACCCTGGCGGCTGACCAACCATGCATCCCCGCAGGGGAAAACGGACCAACTTTGCAAGAGTATTTAAAATTTCCTGGGTAAAATAAGGCAAAATGGAGATCGAGAATGGATAAAAATTTAAAATTTTCCCTAAAGGTGCTTGAAATTGACCAGAAATTGTGGAATAACGTAGTTTTTAGGCTATTTTAGCATTTATATTACTTTTTGAGGTGAATTTGACCCCAAAAAACCCATTTTTAACCCCACCCCCCAGATCGACGATGCGCTGCATCTGTGGCCATGACCGACCCCGCAGGTTCCAGAGAAGTCGTTTGACCCGTGCTCATGTATAATTTTGACCATTTGTTCGTGAATTTAGGCTGGTCTAATGCTCCAGGGTCGAAAATTTAAAACGGATGAGTATTCAAATTTTCGAATTTCATATCTCTATGAATGATGTCAACTTAAAAGAACATAGAAGCACCAAAAACAGAGACTGGTTAATGAAGCATTACACAGACAATGTTGAATTGATTTATCCTCTTGGTGTAAAGTAAAATTTTTCTTTACACTACTTAAAGATAGTCAGGCTAATAACTTTTTGAACGCCCCTCGTAGGTCTAAAGCACCGCCAAAACAGGTTTTCAGGGTTTCTTGAGCTAGGAAACTGTACATTGTTTATCTCTAGTTTTAGTCTTCTAGCCCGTTCAGAATCGCTCAAATTTGAGTTAGATATGTAGAACATACCAACTTTTTTCGGCGCTTTGCTCCAATTATTCATTTTTTGTATTGGTTATCTTTGCAAGACACAAAGATTAATTACGAAGACAAAGTCATGAAATCGATTAGATTTGTTTTATATTTATGTGAAATAAATTTTTTTCAAATTTTGTTTTGAAATTTATCTTCACCATTGTCCGAAAATTCGCCGAGATACATACGCTCAAAAGTCGAAATGCCTTAATTTTTGCCTATCTCCTTATGGTTCTCGAGATATTTGACCTCAAAATTCTCGCCCCCTCCGGAGATAAAATCCTGGATATGGGCCCTGCATATGTTCATCTACGAAGCTGAAGTTCAATATTCTCAAAGATTTTGGACGTTCATTCGAATGATTACGGCCCTCCGCAATTCAATGGTGCCCAGATGCAGCAGTCATCACGCGCTCCCGATTACAACAATCATTGTTTGCCGAATTTTCGTGAAACGGACCATACGTTTTATTACCAGCAGCCTGGTTCGAAATTCGTCGGTCATTCGACCACTCGCTCGCCTCATAATGGTCAGTACCGACAGCTGCGCCTACCGTCTTATGAGGATTATGGCAGAACCGTGGCGCCAGAAATTGCTTCTAGATCTCAGATCAGGTTTGTTCTTTTGATGGGTTTTAACAAAGGCATGACCAAAATTTTGGAAGGTCTTGGGTGGGTTTGAACAAGCGCAAAAATTGACGTTTTTCATCTAGCTGTCCGGCGATTTTGAGCTGACAGAATGTTTTCTGCATCATTTTTGAGGACAACAGCAGTAATAATGTCAAGATTTCGCGGGCGCGTTGCGCCAGATTGATACTTTTATGTGTTTTTTATTCGAAAGGCGCCCAGAATTGATCAATTTATCTATTGTTAAGTGTTAAAACGATATAGTTTAGTCAAAATTGACTAAAAATGCGGTATTACCGCGAAAAGGTTATTTATGCGCAGTTTTGACCATTTTCCTCAATTGAATAGCAAAAGTGAACACTAAATTAAGTGTTTTGGATTTCTGGGATTTCGCTTCCCCTCCGCCGACCCGATCTTATGCTTCTATGCACTGGCGCCAGAAAATCTCGAACAAAATAAAAAACTGAAAACATAATTTGAGGGGTCTCTCGGGTTTGAATCTACTTCCCCAACGCCTTTGTGTGGTAGTACCACTTTCCAGAAAAGCATGTGGGGATGGTTTGGGTCCAGACTCACAGAAGAACAAAACGCAAAATTTTGTGGGAAAATGGGGCAAAATTCATACGACCAAAAATTGACAAAAATTCAGACTTTTTTGCAAAACTTTTGAAATTGGCCCGATATTGTTAAATATGATATATATGCATTTTTACGCTGTTCAAATACTAATAATTCGGATCATGTTAGTTCAAAAGCTCTCTAGTATACTCACAAACCGACCATGCTAGGTATCTATGTGTGTACGTTGTATGTTCAAGTCTACAAAATTGGGAAAATTGCGTGAGTCGGCTCACCTTTTCAGGCACGTAGCTGGCCGTCCTATTTTGAGGAGACCAACACCAATTTTTGGGGGGACTTAGCCCTAAAAGGTCAAAATTATCACTAAATAACGTTTAAAAAGTCCTATTTTCCGATTTTCCTAAATTTTGGGGGTCCGAACCCCCCCCATTTGGATAGTATTTTTGATTAAAGCACATTTGTGCTGAAATTGTGGCGCAAAAGCAATATGTACGTTACACACTTTGGCTCTTAGAGAATTTTTTCAAAGATCAAAATAGTATCCTGTCGTCGATATACTTGTGCATAAAACGAGATTGTTAAATCTGATGTACCTGATGGCACTATTTTTGTGTGGGCTGCTCTGCACTGTTTATGAAGCCTCTTGAAGTTCTTTTGCAGACAGGCACATCATGGGAATTCTGGCGGAGCTTTGATTCTAAAATGTCTTCTTTGGACCCAAGAATAGTGGATACGCGTGAAAAACATCGTTTTTCGACGGTTCTGACGATGCCCTATCTTTCTAGAGCATAAAAGCAAAAGATTTCGTACAAAATTTGAAAAATTTGATTAAATCGAACAAAATATAGTCAGAAAATGAGTATGAGAAAATAGAGAGCTAAAACGCTCGAAAAGTACCTTTTCTTACGAATTTTTTGTAAACTTTTGGAAAATCGCGAATCTTGGGAGAAGGAATGAAAACTTTTTCTGGGGAATCGAAACCCATCCCCCAATCCCTAGGTGCGCAAAGTCGAACTTTCAGGGGGTTAAAACCGAAAATCGGTTGATAGCTATGTGCTTCGTAAAAAGGGTTCTATTGCGAGAAAACGATGGTATCGCTTTAAAACAATCGTTTTTGAGCATTTTCAGCAAATAAATAGCCTTTTTGTACTCACAAACATAGCTATATAGTTTTTTGACTCACAAACATAGCTGTATAGCCTTTTTAACCTAAAAATAGTTATTTAGCTCTTTTGGACGTCGATAAAATGGCTATATATCCTTTTGAAACTCAGAAAAGACAACTATATAGCATTTTTGGAGCTCAAAAAAAGACTCAGTGGAGACAACTATTTAGTATGTCTGGGCTCAAAGAAGACTATATCTAGTTTTCTTGGCCCGAAAAGGCTGTACAGCTAATCTTCTGAGCCCAAAAAGGCTATTTAGCGATGATTTTTTCGGCCAAAATCGCTATATAGCTATCAGTTTTTTAAAAGCTTAGTGGAGAGTAATATCCCCTCACCCCCATGCTTTTATGTGCCCCGATCAAGTATGGGCTTTAACACTTGCACTGTTTACATCATTTCTGGACAAATTTCTCTTTGCACGCGCTAAAATATCCTGTGAATTTTTTTGCAGAAGAGCCCAGAAAGTTTGCAACATTGCAAAAAACACTGCTTTATAGGCGGACTGGACTGCTCACGTGCACGCTAGGGGTAAGAGGTTAATCCCCGTACCGGAAATTTTGAGAAGTGTATCCCCTCGGGCTATTTTGGACCAAGACCTATTGCTTGAACCATGAAAAAGCGTCAAATGACGTCTAACAGTATAATTTCAGGTACATATACTTATTTTTCGAGCTGTAGACTGTCCAAGTCATTCATCCAGACAGTTCTTTCCCATTATTTCGTATATATTTGATGTTACAGGTCATTCAGTCGCCCTTATCGTTATTGTCTTCATACGAATTAAACCATAAATATGCATGTAAAGTAAAAACACAAAGAATTGGGTATCAAAATTTGACATTAAATATGTGAAAAAATTCCTCATTTACCCCCTACGCCCCAGGACACTTCCTCCCAGAACTTTTGACCTTGTGCATGTATGCTAGACTAGCATAGACATATATGCGGTTCACGCGTTTGTGTTATTGAAATTATTCACAGGAATCAGGCCATTTCGCGTACTCCCTCCAATCCCGTTCCATTGCCTACGCATTACGCGAATTACTCGGCGTTCGGCCGCTGCGCGCAGTCGCGCCCGGAGACAATCGGCGACGCGTACGGCGAAGCGCAATGCGCGGCCGGCTTAAGCAACGCCGCAGTCGCGTGCGATTCGTCGTTGATTCGACCGCCCGTTCGCGCGACGGCCGCTCGAGCTCCTCCTCCGCCGGCTCCTCGTTCTCCACATTTCACCGCCGCCGCCGGGCGACTTTCTTTGCCCTCGGACAACGCGACTTGCTCCGGCCCAAACAATGTGGCCTCGGCCCGTGGCCCACTCGAAAATTTACCCCCGTCGGAGCATTTGAATAGCCCTCTTAAAATGGACGCGAAGCTCAAAAGACCGACGGCGTCGGGGCCGCGCGACGCAACGGTCACCCGCGACGCTTACCCTTACGATGACTCGACGAACGGCGCGCCTCCGCCGGCTTCGAATACGTTGAAGCGAACGCCATTTAGGACGAGCGATCGTACGCCGGTGAAAATGACGTCAGCCAACGCGACGATCGACTGTTAGTTCTTGTGATGAACGATCAAACAAAGCGGATCCCACCCAGTGTTTGTTTTTTGTACTCGGCAAAGATTTTTCCCGATGTACAGAGACTTTTCGGGACCGTCTTTGTACATGTACAAAGATTTTTCAGGAAGACCAAAATTGCAAAAAAAAGGTCCAAAATTCGCTAAAATTTTCGGCGCTTCGCGCCAAAATGAGTGATTGTGTGTTCTATATGTCTTTATAATGGCAGAAATTGCATTTCAAAAGGAGAAATGTCAAATTTTTCGGCGCTTTGCGCCGTTTAAAGACGATTCTTAGTGATTTTTGCCCTCAGAGACCCAGAAATTAGCTAAAATACAATACCAAAAGTCGAACAACTCTGTTTTTACCACACTAAAATCGCTACTGTACCATATTATAGTACCCAAAAATTTGTGTGTACAAAATGTACAAAGACTTTTAGGGATCATCTTTGCACATGTACAAACGTACCTTGTACAAAAAAAGAAAACACTGATACCTCCACATATGAACAGCATGGGAATTCTGGGGCTCAGCGCCTGAAATGTAAGTGCCTTTTTGGGCTTAAAACAACGGGTTATCACGTCAAATACACTGTTTTTTGACATTTCGGACAAAGCTAGTTTTTTTCTGGAACACGAAAACAAAAAATTTAAAAAATTCGATTGAATTGGACAAAATATAGTCAAAAACTGAGTACATATGTATGTGTCGCGAAGCGCCGAATAAACAATTCTGCTAAAAAGCTCATTTCAACGATTTTTTTTCGGAAAATCGACAATCTGGGCTAAGTTGCACGCAGCTACTTCTGTAAGGGAACTGTATCCTTTCTGTAGGTCAAACTTCTCCCTAACCCCGCCCCACCCTTTAATCTACCTTGCCTAAGAACACACATGGATCCCACATATGTAGCCATCAACAATTATTGAATTTTAGTTAACGTACTAGTATTCATACATGTAAGTATTCGAAATTCTGGGAGGGGTTCCCTGGCCATTTTTAGTAGGGTGATATGAAAATGACCTCCAATTTCTGGCCAATTTTTTTCCAAAAATCGGGGTTGTCAAAAATTTTCTGGCTTTGAGGGAATGGGGGACTGCCAACTTTGGTTGGGGGTCCCCCAACCCCTTTTACATGTCTGCTAGTGTTATCTTTTTAATCAAAAATCGAATACTTTTGAATCAAAAGCTAAAATTCTGTGACTGCTACACGTGGATGTTTCCTCGGTTAATCATCCACCAGGAATTTACGCTCATTATTGCATATTCGGTTACCGAATGTTTTGAAAACAAGCCAATATTCTAAGTACAAGGGGCGTACGCAGGATATTTTTAAGGGGGGTAGGTCGGTCCGAAGTTGTGACCTTATATTTCGGGATGTGTTTCGCCGGGGCACCAAATAAAGTGCATTTCTGACGGTTCCGGACATGCTCTATCCGTTAAGCTCATAAAATTCAAACTTTTCGAAAAAATTCTATTTTCTCTCAACAAGCTATGAAAAATGACGTTTTTTGGCCACGCTTGAGTCTAAATTAACGTAAATAATCATCTACGACGCGCGCGCCGACAATTTTGAAATTTTTCGATAAAACGATGTCAATTTTCATGCATTTTCTTACCTCTCCAAAAATTATTTTTGGGCTTAGGGGGGAACGTACGCCCATGCTAAGTACAACTGTGTTCGTTTGGAATGAGTCATAATTTTTTGATATGGCATGTACGGTATAGTCGGTCTGAGATCTCAATTCTTCAAGGCATTTATCCAATTTTAAACAAGGTTATTCTTGAAGTATTATATTGGATAGAATCCTTTGTTCGTATTATCTAGCAATAAAAAAATTAAATGGCGTTGCCACGCTATTTAATTTCAAATTGATCTGCTCTGATTAATTGTGGAACGGAGAGAATGCAACGGCTATTTTTAAACTATCAGGCTATTCTTGCATTATATTTGGAATAAAATCCGCCTTTTCGTCTTATCTGAAAATAAGAGCATTTCTTTTTCGAAGGTACATACCTAATTAGTTCTCTGGTATGGAAAAAATTTGATAAAAAGCTTATCAGATGAAAATAATTACTCCAAGCACGTACCTAGTTGGCCGTCCTATTTCGGGAGGATTAACACCCATTTTGGGGGACTAAGCCCAAAAAATAGCACAAAATAACGCTCAAAAAGTCCTATTTTATGAATGTGGGGGGTCCGAACCTCCCCATTCCCCCAGAGATACGTGCCTGCTGGTGTGATAAAAATGTTATAAAAAGTTTATTAGATGAAACTAATTACTTCCGCAGAAACTGTCAAGCAATTAAGCACAAGGTTGATCGTTTGCAGATTCTAGCTCTGGCGTTCAAGTTTTTCGTCACAATAGTGCAAACGCCAGTTCAGCAATGAAACGGTGCCTCGTCAACGGAGACGATAAGTCGAACGATCAGTATCAAAATAACTTTTCGGATGTGTTCGCCCAGAGATCAGCTAAAGCCTCGGTTAGTGCTTCAAGGGCAATGGATATCGATAAGAATGCGGCCCATCAGTGAGTGTATGCAGATAACATTAATGATTGCGTGATTCCCTGGGAGGATCTCACCCCCATTCGGAAAAATTTTCACCTCCTGCCTTAGAAATTTGGAAATGGATAGATTTTCGGCGCTTCGCGCCTTATAAATATGTACTAAATATGTACTCATTTTTTATTTTATTCAATCTAATCAAAGTTTTTTCTAATGTTTTAATAGTTCAGGACGATACAGCATCGTCAGGAACGCCTAAAAAGTAGTTTCTGACGCGTATCCACCGTTTTTGGGCTTAAAAAGGCCCCTTAGAAAAAATAAAAATTTCCGTTCACCCCTTCCCCTGGAATTCCCTTGCTGTGCATGTCTGACTGTCATACTGCAATGCAAGCATACGTGTTTATTTTTGGGGGATAGATTTGACTCACTCTTCATAATTGTCGCTGGCTACTAGTGGTGTACCGGGTATCCGGACCCGGACCCGAATGGTCGGGTACCCGACCAAAATTTTGGAACCGGGCTCGTACCCTAGGTTGTCCGAAATTTCGGGCAACCTAGGGTACGGGATCCTACCTCAAGAGGTCAGGGCGGATTTAAGGGAAGGCGGAGGGAAGGCCGCTCCCCATTGGCCAAAAATATTTGGCGAGAGAAAGAATGGATGTGCAATTTGCAGTGCTTTTTGGCCTTCAGTGACCATAATTTCTCAAATTTTTCTCGGCGCTACGCGCCGTATGATACCTATTAATGACATTTATTTACTTTCTTGGCGACCTGGGAGCACTGTTTTTTTGTATTCGGCAAAGATTTTTCCCGATGTGCAAAGACTTTACGTGACCGTCTTTTTACATGTACAAAGATTTTTGGGAAGACAAAAATTGCAAAAAAGGTCTAAAATTCGCTAAATTTCTCGGCGCTTCGCGCCGAAATGAGTAATTGTGTGTCCTATATATCTTAATAATAGCCGAAATCGCATTTTGAAGGGAAGAATGTCAAATTTTTCTGGCGCTTTGTGCCGTTTTAAGACGATTCTTAATGATTTTTGCCCTCGTAAGCCCAGGAATTAGCTAAAATACACTACCAAAGGTCAAACAACTCTGTTTTTCGCTAGCGTACTATATTATTGTACCCAAAATTTGTGTTCAAAATGTACAATGACTTTTAGGGACCATCTTTGTACATGTATAAACGGACCTTCTACACTGCCTGGAAGCCATTTTCTCTTCATGTAGGTTTCAAAACAATTTAATTTTAACAGCAGAAACAGCTATTCTTGCATAGTTTTCTTCTATTTTCAATTAAAAATTTCGATGTTTCGCATCAAATGCTATAAATACAGGAAATCAAGCAGTAAATCAAGCTCCCATAAGTCTATCCGTCATAATTTCACAAATTTTCCGGCGCTTCGCGCCAGATTTTTGTTACAGTCAAAAAAATTTAATGATTTTCTCGCATAAAATTGTCTAAAATTTTAAAATTTTTTAGAAAAAATATTGCGTCAAAAGTGATTTTATGTAAAAGTATTCAATGTAAAACAACGAAAGAAAACGCTATTTCGCGCGTTAAGGCAAATTTTGGACCTACTTTTGACTGTTTTGGGAAAAGTTGGGATACCGCCCCTCCCTTAGGAAAATCCTAGATCCGCCATTGCAAGAATTATCGGGTCCGGGTCCAACCTGCAATTTTCTTTACATTCCCAGAATTCACGATTTTCTTAATAATTTTTAGAAAATGTGCTGTTTTAAGCGTTTTTAGCTTCCAACTAGCTCGAGAGTGTCAAATTTTTGGCGCTTGGCGCCACATACTCATTTTTGACTATTTCTTCGAATTTTTTTGTTAATTTTTTGAAACGTTTTTCATGTTTTTGCGTTCTAGAAAGAATTAGCATTGTCTATTCGCCATTTTTTAGCCAGATTTTAGGGTTGCTTTCCGATAGCTTAAAAGGATAAAAAAGCCGAATTTTTGGGGTGTGCGACAGATATAACACATATTTTGCTTATCTCTAGAAAGCTACAAACTTGATTTTAAAGCGATAAAAATGTAAGATATTTGGGTGCTTCGCGCCGGATTTTTATATTATTTATGTTTTTTGCATTGTTTGTCCTAAAAAATACTGCAAAATCGAGTTAAAAGTATAAAAATGACGAATAATTTTGCCGAATCACTTAATTTTTAACACGCTTCGTCATCAAAAGTTGTATAAGTAATTCGGAAACGCAAAATGCCTCAAAAAGGGTTTTGCTACGTATAGTCGCACAAGAAGGCATTGAATAAATTTTCTCAATTTTGGCGATTCTCCCAGAAATATAATCCTGATGCTGGTTGCATCACACAATAAACTGGAACTCGTGCATTCAGTTAATTGTGTAGGAGTAATATGTACACTAATATATGTACGTACATATATACCTCGTGCAACGGCTATCTGTATCATAATGTCACGTGCTAGAAATATCTTGTGATACATTTTATACACTGGACCCGCTCGGGTCCACTTTTTTGGACCCGGAACCGACTTTCTTGAAATTTTGTACCCGGACCCGAGGTTACCTAAAATTTTGGACCCGGGCCCGAGGTAACCTAAAATTTGGGACCCGGGCCCGAGGTAACCTAAAATTTTGGACCCGGACCCGAGTTTTCAACAAAAGTGTACCCGGCACACCACTACGATTTTCCGAAAAAGAATATCTCAGAAAATATGCTGTTCCAGCGATCTTCTAGCTCAAAACTGTCGAATTTCCTATACTCTTTTTTGACTATATTTCGTCCAATTTGCTCGAATTGTTAAAAAAAATGTTGACATTTTGTACGTTTTAGAAATCAAAAGTATTTTTAGAAAGTCAAATATTAGTTGACGAGAATTTTAAGAAATGTAAAAAATTAGCTATAGTTTGAGTAAAAAAAGTACTGTTTAGTCATTTTTCGGTTTGAGCAGTCCCCGGATTCCAAACATTTATTATGTATATGTATCGTTTTATAACTTATATATAAGCTTTTATATTTTTGTGTTTATTTATTGCGGATAATTATTAATGATTCCTTCCTAATCTTCGTACTCCATCGTTGGATACAGATGAAATTTATCAAATGTTGATATTGTTTATTCTATGTTTATATTGTTCAATATTATTTCATACATTTTTTGAAATTTTTTATTTTTTTATTCAATTAGGTGCTCAACTTGCATAGATGGGCAAAAAAGAGGTGGTCAGAGGGGGTGAAATCCATTAATAGTAGTATATGTAGTAAATTGTGTTCATTTGTCCTCGTACAAAAGTCAATGCACTTGCTGTAAATGTATGTTTTAGGGTAATATATGTAATATGGCACAGTAGCACGTTATGCGCGGCAAACTGGGTTTCATTACTTTTCTTAATGAAGCTTCGCAATTTATGCGATAAAAAATACAAAAATTTTTCAATACGGGAAAATTTTGGTACTTTTACCGTTTTCGGGTAGAATTCTCTTTTTTTCCACAATCTCGAAAATTGTTCTGCCGCACCTTGCGTTTTCTCAAAATGGCCTGACAGTACCTGATTATTTCAAACCCTAATGGTAGTGGCACTGTTTTTTTGTACGAGCTGTTTGTACATGTACGAAGATCTCCGGAAAAGTCTTTGCACGAGCGAAAAATTCTTTGTACATATAATATATAGCTATACTATTGAATATGCACATTTTTACATACTACTAGATTCTTAACCAGTGACCCGCACGCTTCACAAAAAGTGTTACTTCGTCCTAAATTCACCTGGTTGTATTAGTTCGGCGGGAAACGCCGAAATTTTTACGAGTCTTGGTTTGAATTTACACATAAAATTCGACTCGGAAAGCTAAAATTACTCGTGTTACACAATCAGAAATAATGCAACGATTGCAATATGCTGACTGAATCTCATAATATAGACCAATTTTCTTATAAATTCAATGCAACGCTAAGATAAAAAAGGCAATTTTATCTTCTATCTTCTATCTTCAAACGGCAGAAAACCGTGCAAAGTGGTTTGCATAAAATCTTAATAAAACAGTGGAGATAGATGTAAAATATACTTAAATCTGTACAAAGATGCTTAAAGATTGATTTTGAAGTGTTTAATGCCCGCGCTTGGAGCTAAATAGAATGTAATCATGATCGCCGAAATTTTTTTGAAATTTTGCTGAAAAATACTAAAAAAGCGTTAAAAATTACTATTACTGTGTTTCAAAAAGTCTTTGTACATTGTACAAAGATGGCTTCGAAAACCTTTGTCTCGCACAAAAAAACAGTGGGTAGGGGTAATGCATTCGTCACTCCCTATACCCATCACGACAAAGACTTTTCGGGACCGTCTTTGTACATGTAAAGCTTTTGGGGAGACAAAAATGTGAAAAGGTGTAAAATTCCCAAAAGTTTTCGGCGCTTCTTGCCGAAATGAGTAATTGACTCTCCTGTATATCTTTATGATGGCAGAATTTGCATTTAGAATAGAAAAATGTCAAACTTTTCGGCGCTTCGCGCCGTTTTGACACAATTTTTAGTGGTGTTTGGCGTCAGAAACCCTGAAATCAACTAAAATACGTAGCAACGGTCGAAAAACCCTGTTTTACCACACTAAAATCGCTACCGTGCCATATAGTAGCACAGAAAATTGGGATGTACAAAACGTACAAAAACTTTTGGGGCGTACAATCTTTGTACATGTACAAAGGGACCTTGTACAAAAAAACACTGAGGCCCACGTTTGTCCACTTATTATTCATTTTTCGGTTTTTCAATGCTCTGCCATAAATTATGTCAGGTGAGATGACATTTTTACTCAAACTTGCTACACTTCGACTAAATTCGAATATCTTTTACACAAGTCAAACAACAATCAAAAATTGAATTTGGGGATTATTTTGTTTCTGGGGGGTGCATAACCCCCAAACCCCCCATGCCCAGATATGGTAATTCAGTCTTTTCTAACAGAGCTCCGAATGATCCAATTTCCAATGAGTCACGTACAGTGTTGGCCCACGTGGCAGCCAAAATCGGTGCCGAGGGTGGCACCTTGGTCTCCGAGTCAACTCAAGTCGTTTTGAAAATACCACCTGGCGCCTTAAATTCCGAACAAAATGTATTTTTCGAAGTTTTTCGAGACTCAAATTTACAGCCTTCACTGGACAAAGATAAAGGTATATCGTTTTTCGGCGGTGTTGTCGTTTTTTGTTTTCATTAAGATTAACGACTGCGTTTGTAAATTGAATGCGCTCTGAAGCTTTAAACTATTTATAAAAACAGCACAATTCGATTATCCAAGCTTTTTGAACATTAGATATTGTTTGGCCAAAAGTATTATTTATTTCCATTTTTCTATTGTATTTCGATTAATCTCTCTGAATTTTTGCAAAAATTTTTCATTTGTTGTCTTCTCAAATCAATTAATGTCGGCAGGAAGTCATAGGGTGGTGTTTTTCATGCTTTACGGACATTTGGCCCCCACATTTTGCCCCCTTTAATTCGCCCATCACATTTCGCCCCTCCAGACATTTCGCCCCTCCGCCGACATTTCATTCCCCCTACACATTTCGCCCTCCCCCAGATTTAATTTGCATATGGGGAGGGTGCAAACTTAAAAATAAAGTAGATTTGGTCCATGAGCAGACAAGCGTATACTTCATACAACCCCTGGGCCCAGTGGCACCAAACGCATGTAACCCTCTTACAGGTTGTAACAAGCGTCACTTGTAAGAGGAAACGGGTTGCATCAAAATTTGTTATAGGGAAGTTGTTTACAAGTTAACAGGTAACAAGTTTGTAAAACACGGGTTGCACCAATAACTTTTACAGGTATTTTTCTACAGGTTACAAGCGCCTGTTCAACAGGTAATTTTTTACCTGTAGACACATTCCAGTTGCCCCAAACTTTTCAGCATGCGTTAAAAGTTTTGCGTGTAATTCAGTTTAATGGATTTTGATGACAGAAGGATTTGCACTTGTAATTGCATTCCTGAGTGCGTATTTTCGATCAGCAAAGTTATTTTTATAGAAAATCTGATTCAGATGATAGTAATGTAAGTTCGGACTGTATATGCAGGCATGAAAGGGGAGGGGTTCGTACTCCCCCTAAAATTCAGAAAAAGCGACTTTTTAACATTATTTTGTGCTATTTTTGGCCTTTTTGGGTTAGTCCCCCCCAAATTGGTGTTGGTCTTTCTCAAAATGGACGGCCAGCTACGTGATTGTATATATGCTTATGTGCTCGTACTCTCATTATACAAGTTGCACGTGGTTACTTACAAATTCAAATTTTAGTCATTGTTTTTTTCTTGTTTGTGAAAAGAATGATTAGTCATTTTTTATGCATGTTATTTTCTGTTTTGAATAAGCGAATAAATCTTGATGAAAAATTAACTTCGCATCAAATGTATGGTGTCTCTCATTACTTCATTTTTTGAAGTTTTTTTCGTTTAGGGTAGCACACAAGTGAACCAGATAAATCCGGGGTTAAAATTAGAGCTGTGCCGGGGCCAGTGTTATAATTGATCATAATGTAGAAAATTGATAATGTTTTGAGCTGATTTACCTTCAAGCTCAATTTCAAGCTAATTCAAATCTTTATTTTATTATGTCAGGTTGGTGCAAATTTCTAGTTAATAATCAAAATTGACATATTTTGAATTGCAATTCATATAGCCGAGCTTTCCAGCTTGCTTGATAGCAGACAGCTACGTCTATCAGAACAAATAGAATAATAAGCCTAAAAAAGTGCGAAGTAAAGCTAATTGAAAAACGCGTCCAAGTCAGAGGAGTTAAATCCATACATGGGCCGCTCAAAAATTATAGGGTTCCAAAACTTTTCGAAGTCGAAAAGCGCCTGATAATATATGGTAGGGCGAAAAAACACTGTTTTCTTGCGTTTCTCAATGAGAGCTATCCATTAGCATCAAAAAATCGCAGAAACACAAAAAAATTCTGAAAATCGATTTCTGGGGCGTCTAGCGGATTTTTTTTGGGGGAGAGTGTGAATTCTGGGGGTCTAGACCATAGGTGGGCAGCACCGAAATTTTGGGAGTGTGAAAAAATTTCTGGGGGTTGGTGGTGAAAAACACCATTTTCCGACGTTTCTCGTCGAGCACTATCCCTTGGCATCAAAAAAATCGCTAAAAATGCAAAAAAATTTCAAAAATTGAATTCTGGGGGGTATTCCAACTTCTGGGGGATGCATACCCCTAACCCCCCCCCCACGCCCACGTCCCAAGCCTCCCAATGCCCATGTTCTGTTATATCTTGTAATCCCAACAAATATTAACGCTTGACGCGCATATCTACTAGCAAGACGGGGTGGAATGTGGGGGAGGTGAAATGTCCAGGGGGCAAAATATCCGGGGCTAAATGTCCGCATCCCGTTTTTAATGCGTATGCAAGCCAGAAAAATGCGCATAATGTACATTTTTTGTGACTGACTAGTAATCCCCGAAAATTCTTGATAGCATAAACATGCTCCTGTTTTGAAGTAAATGTTTTTACGCTTTTCTTTTCTTCGGTTTTTTGTTTTTTCTGTTTCTATTTCGCTTCTTACATATGCATACGTACATGTCACTAGGCCCATATTCAGGATTCAGCCCAGGTGGGTGCGGTCCCTAAATTAAGTTGGGCTATATCTCGGATAATTCGACGGGATAGCTCGCGAAAACCACATTTTTCGACATGCTTTGACCATCGAGATCATATAATTCGAACTTTTCGGACAAAAATTTTCTCTCCTCTCTCAACTCAATAGGCTATATAAAAAGTGCCGTTTTTTGTAGCGCTTGACCCAAAATGATTGAAATTGCTTCACATCTGGCGCGGCGCGAAGCGTCGGAAATTTGAAGATTTTAACATCAAAGGCATGCAAAATTTCTATATTTTCGCACCTTAACATACCTCTCAAAAATTTTTTTCGGCCAAGGGGGAAGGGGTGGCCGTCGCACATGGGTGTGATGGGGTCTGGACTAAATCCCCCCTGAATTTCGAAAACTCCTGAAAAAATACATAGACTTCCCCAGAATTAGGATTTTTGGTGCTGTTTTTGGTAATTTGGCCCCATTGGATCCTCCAGAATTCTCTTGCTGCCTATATATGGTGGCCGCCCCCCTCCCGCCCTAGATACGGCTGTGTATGTCGCGCATGAATTTCAGGAGAGAAAATGTTAACGCCTTTACTCATGCTGGGCCCTCAGGGCTTGACTTTTTCGAAACCGGTCGAATTGCTTCTCCCGCACAGCCTTTCCGGCACGCTGGACTCTAATCAATGGTCGTTCGCCCTAAAAACGACGGCGACCAATAAAAATTTGGACTCGGACGCCGATCGGTCGCCGCAAAGTTCGGTCGACCAATCAAAACCGAGCGGCGTGGAATGGCGCCAAATACCACTTTTAGCCGATGCTGCTAATGTAGCCACGCCCTTTTTTTCCGCAGGTGGTCGATACGCAACGAATATCGATGAGAAATACGCGTCGATTTTATTGGATAAATTTTAGTTTATTTATTTTGCATAATTGAAGTGCATTTGTGATGAAACGCGAAATCGCTTGCCAGAATGTATTTTTTATGATGGCAAAATGTTGTTTTTCAGTGTAGCGAAACTTTTTTTATTGATCGTTTTACGTATCTCAGTTGTTATATTTCTTTTCCTGAATGTTGTGTGTGCTGTCTTCAAATATTTCTTTCGTCTGATGCTCAGGCACGTAGCTGTGGGGGTGAATGGGGGAGTTCGGACCCCCCAAAATTCAGGAAAAAACGGGAAAAAAGGTTTTTTCACACGTTATTTTGTGCTATTTCTGGCTTAGACCCCCTCCCCCCAATCGGTGTCGGTCCCCCTAATATAGGAGGGCCAGCTACGTGCCTGCTGATGCTCAGAACCAGACAATATGCAATGTGCGGGCTTTGTGTTTTAGACCCCAATAAAAATGAAAAATTCTCTTAAAAAATAAAGCTAAATAACTTTTTTCTGCAAGGGCCCTAAAATGATCACATACTTTGGATTAACTTATTTTTACGCTTTTTTAGCATTTATACCAGTTTTTAGGCCGTTTGACTCAGAAAGGCTCTCTGGTTGATCCCCAGACTATAGGTGGGCGGCACCAAAGTTGTGGGAGTGCAAGATTTTTTCAAAGGTCAAAAAATGGCCTTAAAAATGTTGGTATGGCGAAAAACTGATTTGTTCAACGTTTCTCCTCGAGCACTATTCATTGACGTCAAAAAATTCCGAAAAAAACAAAAAATTCAAAAATCGAATTCTGGGTGCTGCATACTCCCAAACTCTCTCTCCCCACGCCCAGGTATGCCCGAGACCCGCCATGCCGTGCATCTATGCTCAGAACGCGTTTTTGGTGTAATACATAATGTATGGATTGTCTACGTGATGTAGATTCAATTCTATTTCGCCAATTAGCTAATGCCTCTTTTACTCCATAAATATTCGCTTCGTTCGTACAAGCGTATTAGTTAACAAATTGACGGGAATACATTTTTGTTTGCATTAGGAAATAGAGCAACAACTGCCCAAAATTTAGCCACGTCGAAAATCCTCGAATCGGAGAATTAATTGCACATAATCAGAATGGCGGTGAGAAGTGATATTTTGAATTTTTGGCCAGAAAATGAATCAATTCAGGATAACAGTATACTTTCCGTTTTTTTTTGGTGCCAGTCTTAAAAAATAGCATTTCGATCATTATCGACTTACTTTACGAAATTTTCTTTGATTTTTATTCAGACGCCGTAACGCTGTTAGTTTTAAGACAGGCAATTGGGCCAAATACAGGATTTAAGCGTAAACGGCTATTGATATTTGGGCTAAATTATCGAACAGTGCCCGAGCTGAACCCTACTGTTGCTAATTAGACTGCTTTTTATATCCTATTATCAAAATCAGGCACGTATCTCTGGGGAAATGGGAGTTTCGGACCCCCCCCCCAACCGAAAAAATATGACTTTTCAAGCGTTATTCTGTGCTATTTGTGGGCTTAATCCCCCAAAATTGGTGTTGCCCCCCAAAATAGGACGGCCAGTCACGTGCCTGATCAAAATCACATATATAAGGCGCACTAACGGGTAAATAATACTTGTATATATTTCGTTGGTAAGTTTGGCTGCAAGTTTTTCGCGTTTATCTTTCTATTTTGCTGTCTAAAATTACTTATTTTGTAATTCTTGAGATGAACTGTGTGCGTCCGCGTTTTTGTTGTTCATAAACGGTAGCATCATCTTGCCATTGAATGCTGCAGCTATTCGTTATTTTGAATCGAGTTTTCGATTTATTTTTCGAGCAAAAAACATGTGCAATTTTCTTCGCGTTCGTGCTGCTCCGTAGTTTGTCCTTAAATTTATTAGCAGCGCCTTTACTGTAAGTTACATCGCCTACATAAATAAAGTTACCGAACAAATGATACGTTTAGGCGAGTACCTAAATTTGCAAATCTTCGGAAGATCCCTTGACTAGTTATTTTAGATAGCCTAAACGTTTTCATAAAAGTTGCATAAGATATATGTACATATCATTAATAGCGCGTACCTAAGTATAATGTACTCGGGTACCCCTAACATTTGGGTCCCTACAACAACTGGGACATTTTTTGGGATGTTCGGTTTCTTAAGAGAAGTTAGAAATCCGGATGTACATTTTTTGTGTACACTCAATACCGAGTTTGTAATAAACGTAAACTTTTGGCGTAACATAAGATTTAACGGTTTCTTAGTCATATAATTTAATGGTAGGTATAGAATTGTAGAGAGTTAAATTATCTAAAATCCCATTTGTTGTTTGTTTGAATTTCGCATTAGTTCTTTGTGGGAGTGTAAAGAGTGCAACATTCTGGGGATGAAACGATACATTTTAGTCGTGTTTTCGGCTTACGTCATAAGTCTCGTATAAGAGTCCTCAAAAAACCTATTTATGAAAAATTACTACGCTTCAAGGGCTACACGATGAACTTGACCGCGTTCGTATAACTTCAGTACGTGGCTAGTTCTAGCAGTATGAAGTTTACGCCCAGGTGGTAGACGGAAAAAAACGTTTTACGTGTTTATCCTCTTTTAGTTTGTCGACCGCTCTGGTTATAAATCGGGAAGTGCGAAGTATTATAACTACGAGAGTTACACGTTTGCGAACTAGTGTTAGCAGTTCGCGGTAGCCATTAACATAGTCAATACGAGTAGCTATTGCGCGATAGTGCACTTGTGGCTATGCCTTCAGTTTCCCACCTTTTCCCAAATTTTCATTATAAAAATTAATAAGATACTTGTCTGGTAACGGTATATGATAATAGTAATTGTTTTATGCGTTACCGCTTATCTTAGTTTAGAATATTCGATGTGAGTTAAAAAGTAATTTTGTCTTATGTTATTTTAACGTAAACTTTCGTTTACTGTAATGATCCTATGAGATCATCAGTTAGTTGGCTGACGTACGATTATATGGTCTAGTGCGTTTTATTCGTTTTCGTTGTTGTTTTGCTTTCCGGCACAAGGCCGTGTACATATTGTTAGAATAAAATAGAAAACCCACCCAGGGGTGTTATATATCGAGGGTGAGGTCGGTTGCCTACGAACGTCGAGGATTTCTAAGACTAGGTGGAAAGGAATAAGTAAATTCCGTGTGAATATTTATTTCGTTCAAAATTCAATATTCTTTTCTCAATCCCAAAATTGGTCAAAATATTATTTAATCTTTTATGATGACTGATCAGCTTAGAGCTCGTTGGTGTTGTTTTCAAATTTCATTGTGCTACGTACATTAGGAACCAAAAACGTTTCTGATTGATTCGAACCTCGAAAACAAGTTAATTGATCAACTTGAGCGGGTTGAGATAGGTCAACTGACCTTGCGGCAATTCCGGGGTTTAGGTAGGTATTCTTAGGGCTTAGTGCGTAGCTGCTGAGATCACCCGTCAAGAAGCGGTCAGCAATATTAGGACCGAGGGGATCGAAGCCGTAGGGTCTGTAAGGGTCCAAAGACCGAAGTCGCTCCAGACTAAGCGATCGGGGCCAGCGCTGAGAGCAGGATCTAAGTACCTAAGTACCTAAGTCCCGATGGCAAATACACCCCGTTCCTCGTCGCTTCAGTAGACTTGGACGGGCCCTGTATTTACAGTATTATAATAATAAAATACGTTTCAAGGGTTAAAGATTGCAAAAGTTTTGCGTTTTGCACTTCTGGGAAGGCCTCTTCATTGAGAGAAGGTTTGAGTCTACCGCGCAACTATGTACTAGAAATATGTAGGCGGAGAAGTCTGTCAAGAAAAGTGCCATGCTCTATATCGCAGAAACTATTTCATACCGTGCAGACGACGTATTAGGCAATTTGATGGATATCTCAAATCATGTGAAATAAGGAATTACAGCCAGCTTCATTTGCATAATAAACTGAAACGAAATAAAAAAACAGAATGATTGCTTTATATATCACAAATGCGAAAACGAGGAAAGAACGGCGCAAATGGAATTAAATAAAATCTGACGATTGTGATGCTAATTGTCTAGTTCTAATCGAAGACATATTCAGCGGCCTTCTCAGCACTCCTCCACTCAGCTTCATGTCTTCCGTATTATTTCTGTCCTTTGTATTTCGCTTCCAGCGTCTTCTGGTTAGAATACATACCAATATTATCGCTAAAGACAAAGCACAAGCGATTCCTATCGCCGTCATTATTGTTGTCTTTTTGAGGCCTTTTTCTTCTGGCTCACCTAAAATCTACACAATCTAAAAAATAGCATTAATTTGGGGTGCCAGTCGCTTCTTATCCCGGCGATTTTTAGTTCAACGTACGCTAACCATTCATGAGCAACGACCGAATTCTGGGGGTCTGGGTATTATGAAACTAGCAAAAATCATAAAAACAAAATTCAACCCACGCGCATGTCTCGTCTTACCCTCCCCCTTCCCCCACGCACGCGTGATGCTAACCCTAAAGGATTCAAACGCACCCTTTTGTCTAACTCAGTGCGATTTCATTAAATTATTATTATATTTTCACATCTGGAACTGTTGTGTCGAACTCCTTGTGGGCTGAAATCGCACAATGAGGGACAAAATTATGGGAGAGTTCATTTATAAATTTTCGAAAGTCAAAAGAGCAAAATAGTTTATGGTGGGAAGCAAACACTATTTTTCGATATTTCTAATTGAGCATTATCCATTTGTATGAAAAATCGTGCGAAAAAATAATCAGAAATTGAATTTTGCCGTCGCGGAGCTTTTACGGATTGTTTGAATCAAATCTAAATCTTCACCAACGTCTACATATACAATGTGGTCAGAATTCCACCTCCCCAAATTTTAATTAATTTAATTTTATTTTATCTAGATTCCCTGACAAGTTAAAAATTTATAGTGTTTTATTTGAAAGCACCTGATTGACACTTATTTGTTGATCAGCAAAACGTCAAAGCTTCTTGAATCATCAGAAAGTGTACGTAACACCGAAATCTGTGTATTAAAAAGATTCTAATTTGCCACTATAGAGTAATACTATAATGTGTTCCATTCCTAACAACCAGGCACGTAGCTGGTCTTCCTATTTGGGGGGACCAACACCAATTTTGGGGGACTAAGCCCAAAAAGGCGGAAAATAGCACAAAATAACGTTTAAAAGTCCTATTTGCCCGATTTTCCTAAATTTGGGGGGTACGGACTCCCCCATTCCCCCCAGAGCTACGTGCCTGCAAACAGTCCATTTTTGCTTTTCGGCTTATTACTCTTAGAGTTTGTAGCCAGTTTGTTCAAATGCGCCACGTGTTATGTGAAATACGTTCAACATCAATAAGAAAGATGAGTTTAAAGCAACCAGCCGCTACCAGAACGTAATTGAAGAAGCGATTTGTGCGGTAAGAAAGTAATACAGTAATAAAGTCTTTAGCGAAAACGGGCCGTTCGGAATGGAACAGACTATAGTGAGTGGTGTATGTCAACAGACTCACGGATAATACTCAACGTTATTAAGAGAATGCTAAAAATGCAAGCTTTTCGCCGAGAAGGATAACCATTTATTGAGTTGCTTCATGAATAACGGAAGCGAAGTGTTTCTTACTGCTTACACACAGTTCTGTCCTCGTCGCTGGTATCCCAATAACCGCAATTGGGCAACTTATTGCATCTCAGATGCTTCGAAATGCAAAACTGATTGTGTGAACATTTGAAAAAATTCGGATCCGCGCATGACGCATCTAATCGATGAAGAGATAATCGATAATGAAGGTATCAGTAATAGCAGGCACAACAAAATAATTCATTTTTTTGTGAATTCATCATAAACATATTTTTATATAGCGCAGTTCTCTTTAAAATGTTTATTGTGAAGAGGGAGAGAGAACTACTTTTGCGTGATGGATACATAGTTGTATGCAGGGGAGGATTTAAGGGGCGGAGGGGGGTGGTCGCCCCTCCCTCCATTGGCCGAAAATATTTGGCGAGATAAAGAATGGATATGTAATGTGCAATGATTTTTGGCCGTCAGTGAATATAGTTTCTCAAATTTTTCTAGCGCTGCGCCTTGGATTATGCCTATTAATGACATTTATTTACTTTATTGGCGACTTGAAAGACATTTTTTGCTCATAGCATAGGTTTCAAAACAATTTCAACACCGGAAACAGCTATTCTAGCATAGTTTTCTTCTATTTTCGATCAAAAAATTTTCGACGTTTCGCGTCAAATAGGAAATCAAGCAGTAAATCAAGCTCTAAACGTCCATTCGCCTAAATTTCGCAAATTTTCTGGCGCCAGATCTTCATTGAAATATAAGAAATTTAATGATTTTTTCGCACAAAATTAATAACAATATTGAAACTATTCGAAAAATATTGCGTCAAAAGTGATTTTAAGTAAATGTATACAATGTAAAACACCGAAAACGCTATTTCGCGCGCGAGAGACAAAATTTTGGATCTATTTTTAATTGTTTTATTGGAAAAGTTGGGGGTACCGCCTCCCTTAGAAAAATCCTAGATCCGCCACTGGTTGTATGCGTATAATGCATGTAGCTTTTTCATGTAAGCTCGCTTCTTTTACGCAGGAATTTTCACTGATCGTAAAACAAAATTTTCCTTGCTTTCAATAAACTAATTTTTTATCATACTCAGTGAGTTAAATATGCAATCTCTTTGAAAATCCTTGAGGAAAAGCGCAATGAAAAAATACAAGCAAAACATTTTAAAAATACTTTCGAATTATAATTATTTTTTAAAGTTATTTATAAAAGTACATTTCCGGATATTTGAATTAAGGTGCTACATCCAGATTAATTACAAAAACTAAATTATCAATAGCCTCAATACATTGGCATTGAGGACAAAGATTTTTGAAGATCAGAGGAATTATCTCAGTCTGAATGGTTGACCAGAAATTATGGTACATTCGCAATAAACTAGCTGTACTCGTATATTTTTTCCATTCGACAGTTTAGGTCCGACTTGTGTAATCTGTACTAAGGGTTATAACGAATTAATAATTACTTAGTTTGAAATTCTTGTGTGGAATAGGCAGAAGGCAGACTTTTGCTTATATTATATTTATATGGGAAACACAATAGTTGGATGAAGAGGACACAAAAGAAAAAGTTGAGAGTTAGAATTTATATATTTCAAATAAATTTAAATTCTTGTTAGAACTTATTTAGTGTCATAATCTTACCATCTTTGAATGCTGTCCATGAAAACCGGAAACCAGCTAATCCCATAACTTGATAAGGCGATGTAATAAAGCTTAAATATAAAATATGATATTATAGCACAAAAGTAGTAGAGAATTTGATAAACTTTTATTCTGCCGCGCAAAGCACATTGAGCATATTTTTGTAGTTTATTATGTTAGAATTACTTTTTAAATATTTTTACTTCTAATTTTTAAGAAATTATAAAAATCTTTTTCATGCTGATGAGAGAGCTCAAATACCTTCTCAAACATACAAACTTAGGAAATTACTAAGAGATAAATACCATCAATGATTTTAAATAAAAACAAAATGCTCATTAAAACTATTTTCGGCAAAAAACAAGTTTTTCGATATTTTTGAATTTTCCGACAAAATCTAGAGTTCCTACTTACTAAACAACTGGAACTACTACCGAGCGAAATAAATTTTCAATTTGTTAATACAGCAGCGAGCCATTCCATTCCATGCTTTCACACCTCAGACACTTAGGGATTCGAAAATGTGAACCATTACTTGCCTGTACTGATCTTACCTTAAATATAAAATATTGTTTGTACTGACGAATTGTCTGACACCCGGATTTTTTATAACGTCTCCACAAAGTTCCTTCCCCGTAACATCCGTGTCATCATATACCCTTACAACTGCTTGCTGACATTGACCTTTGAGAAAAAGTTTAAAAATTAATTAATTGATAATTGATTAAAAAATTATTTAAAAAATTAATAAACAGATTCAAACCAAGATACACCTTTCACTTTTACGAAATTAATCTCGGAAACTTGCAGCCAATCTAAAGACGTAGCATCAATTTTTTTTAAAAAGTGGACACCATTTGAATCATTAAACATGAATGGCAAAACGAAACGATGCTGGTAATTGTTGCTATGACAGATTTTATGTAATAAGAACTCAATTTTGATTAATTTCGTGTGAATACGTGTTCTTGGAATTACCCCAGAATGGCTACTGAGTGCTGGCTGACCATTAACCAGGAATAATAAGAAAATATGTTGTTTTAAGCACGTTTAGCGAGTTTAACTCAAATGCATCCTTTTCCGAATAGCTATTTTCGACTATATTTTATTTAATTAGATACATGATATTTTTCAGAAGTTTAACATTTCATGCTCTAGAAGAAAGAACGTCGCCAGAAATGTCGGAAAATATCACTTTAGAAAAAAATTTTCGTCTGATTTCCCCCGAAATTTCCAGCCTATACACATGTATAGTCTAAAATGCATTTTTGTCTTGCTCCATTTTCTAAGCATTCATCATAGGAAGCATGAAAAATTTTTGGAAGTAATTAGGTGAAAAGTGACCTCATGAAAACAAATTGACTATATTTGCCGTCGTCTCGCATCTTTCCTTCTATTTCGAAGGCTATGGGCTCTAAAAGCACGCGATAGCCCTCTGGAGCACGAATAATCCATAGTCGATCCAGACCGACCGGATATTTACCAAAATTAGGAGACGTGATGACCGCTGGCTGTGTACCTTCATCTACTCGTTCAACGCAAACTAAATTTTCGGGACCATGTGGACCAAATGGTCTACACGGTGCATCTAAAAAATTTACATTAATGTGCCAGATATTTATTGTAGGACTAGAATAATAAATCTGAAAAAATAGATGAATTCACAGATGAGTGAATGATTTTTCTAAATAAAATTTTCTTTTTGAAATAGATCAATAGTGTAAGAGCAGATTTACGGTCTTCTAAAATATGGAACACACCTGCAAATTCAGTCCCTCTAGGCTCCAAACATGGACGTGGGGTCTGGAGCTTTGGATACCCAAGAATCCGAAACACCCTTAGAATCTGACCCCAAAATTGAATTTTCGGTAATTTATTCGAATTTGACCCACTCCAGAATTTGGTTACTGCTTACGTTGACCCATATTAGACCGACCGAAAAAATGTCGCTAGACTCATCATATCGCTAGATCCGCTGATAGAAATGACAAATACTTTAGGCGTACTGGACGGAATTTTTGGACAATTTTTGACACTATTAGGAGGATTTGGTATTCCGCTCTGCACCCCTGTTAGAAAATCGTGGATCCGCCACTGGTACAATCCCACATTCGACTCGAAAAAGCAATGGCTTACTAGGGTCACGCAGAGGTAGAAACTTGTAAAACGCCTTGAAGCCAGTCTTAGTGCCTTTCGCGTCGGAATAAAAAATAACTCGAACCCAATTCGATTGCGAAATCGTCGGCCCAGGCACTGAATCTGACCAAACTGACGTATAATTACCGTATAGTATAAAAGTATTATTATCCTTGTTGGCGTTGTACATTTCCAGACGATCGCCTCCGCTAAAAAATTGGACGAAAATGAACGCATAAAACAAGAATTTGCAAAAATAAGAAGTCACAAACTACCACATTTTCCTATTTTTAATAAAAGTAAAAAATTATTTAGCAACAATAGAGAAAAAATTAACATCTGAGTGAGTACCTTGATTTAGACAGTTTTGAATAATAATCCTTAAAAAATTTCTGGACACGGGGCCTTACCCACAGTTTTTCTCATGCCTTTGAAATTACCCCAAAGATTCGCTTCTGCTCACGAATATCGTTCTTTCCATGGAGAAGAATCATTTCTATATTAAAAAAGTTTCAACATATTTCGAAATTTCTCTGAATTATTTATGAAAAATGCGCTTACGTTGTCAATCAACATTTCATAAAATCATGCTTAATGCAAATATAAATTAGTAATAAATTACTATTTCACTCATAAATACTCTATAACAAAAATAAAAAGTATGCAATGATATTAGATTGCCAAGAAGACCAGTAACTTTGATTACTGAGTAGTGTAAAAAAATTTGCAAAGTAAGTATAGATGATGGCTAAAAAGACGATAGATGCACAGCATGGTCGACCTGGGGAGTCAATCGTTTTGACGTCAAAAATTGAGCTTTCTTGGGTCAAAATGAGCTAAAATAACTGGTCTAAACGCAAAAGTAGCATTAGAACTACATTATTATACAGTTTATGGTCAATTTGAAGAATTTTAAAGAAAATTTTTAATTTTCATTCGTTTTCGGCCATCATTTCGCCTCATTTACCCATTTACCCATTTTTTTTATTCTGGGAAGCTCTTTTAGACCTCCAAAGCCCTACGTGCATGTCTGGTCGTCATCGCTCCCTCTTTTTTGATGAACCCAGCAGCAATACTCTTGCGCGCGTCCTATGATAAAAACTGCTATATCGCGAATTCATTGCGTATTGGAATGGAAAATAATGATAAATTTGATTGAGTAATAGTAAAGATATAAAGTTAAATAACACGTTTTTCCAGTAACTTACTATAAATCAGGCGAAATTTTTGGGTAGATTCATTAGGGAACACTTTGAAAAAATCGCAATATATTAGTTATTTACATATTATCGGCATCCGATGATGGCTCATACAAATCGAATCTTTCAAATTCAATCAGAATTCGTTGATTTCTTCCAGCTTTGATATCATAGATGCAGGTTGTATTCGCGAAGTAATCGTCCGGAAAACGCGGAGAATTGAATGTATTTTTATCACGACTTTCATCCTGTTTCGTAAACTCAAAGTGACATAATTCGCCAGTTGTCGAAACTATTTTTGTCCCTGTTATGCCGAAATCTAGATAAACAAATCGTGCAGAACTCGTGCAAATAAATTAATGCTTGCTATTCTCAATTTTTTTATTAAGGCATTTTCGGATGTAAATACACTTGAATCTGTAAATTAAATGGATAGTAAATTCGGACAATTTCGGAAAACATTTGAATGTGTTGTAAAATTCGGAAAAAATGCAAGTTTCTAAATTAAAATTTTATGCAAATTTGAGCAAATCTTAGCTTAGTTCTTGTAGATATCGCATTAGCAAAACGGAATTCATGAAACGCATACATATTTTAGAAATCTAAAGTATAGAGCCTGCGTAGACTGACGTAAAAAATCATGTACTATAAAAATGTTCACGAAAAGACCAATAAACTAAAGATGTTTCTATTGGAATCAAAACATTGAAAATAAGTGAAAGATTCTGACATATCTTGGGTTAATGATGGAAGATTCTCATGGTCTATACCCCGAATTCCTTGTTGATAAAATAACATATAAAAATATAAAAAATTAGCGCGTTCACTGTCCGTGCCTCTTAGGGCCAGCGCTACCGGGTGCCACTAACAAAAAATAAAAAACGAAATTTATCTTATGTTTTGTTTTCATACACGGTCGCGCATAGCAGAAAACAAGGATTATTTCGTTTTTCGTTTCGGTCGCGCGCTTTCTAAAACGAAAAGTCATACTGTAATTTCGTTTTTCGTTTCGGTCGCGCAATTCGAAAAACGAAAAACCATACTGTAGATTTTCGTTTTTCGTTTCGGTCGCGCGATTTCGAAAAACGAAAAATCAAGTGAAGGGGGTTAAGGGGCTCGGAAACGGGATACCCCATTATTCATATGTGAATCTGACCCCGGTTCCGTCAGGGGTTTCTCCGCCCTGGGAGCGGTCCAAAGTGGCGGAACCGGGGTTGGTTCCCCAAGTAGGGCCCGTCAGGGTCAACACCCCCAGCCCCATTTCTGCCAAACTTTCTCCAACTGAAGGGGAGTTTAGGGGCTCGGAAAAGGGGTACCCCATTATTCGTATGTGAAGATGACCCTGGTTCCGTCGGGGGTTTCTCCGCCCTGGGAGCGGTCCGAAGTGGCGGAACCGGGGTTGGTTCCCCAAGTAGGGCCCATCAGGGTCAACACCCCCAACCCCGTTTCTGCCAAATTTTCTCCAAATGAAGGGGGTTTAGGGGCTCGGAAACGGGGTACCCCATTATTCGTATGCGATGGTGACCCCGGTTCCGTCGGGGGTTTATCCACCCTGGGGGCGGTCCAAAGTGGCGGAACTGGGGTTCCCCAAGTAGGGCCCATCAGGGTCAACGCTCCCGAACCCGTTTTCGCCAAAATTTCTCCAACTGAAGGGGGTTTAGGGGCTCGGAAACGGGGTACCACATTATTCATATGTGAATCTGACCCCTGTTCCGTCGGGGGTTTATCCGCCCTGGGGGCGGTCCAAAGTGGCGGAACCGGGGTTCCCCAAGTAGGGCATATCAGGGTCAACGCCCCAACCCCGTTTCTGCCAAAATTCTCAACTGAGGGGGTTTAGGGGCTTGGAAACGGGGTACCCGATTATTCATATGTGAATCTGACCCCGGTTCCGTCAGGGGTTTCTCCGCCCTGGGAGCGGTCCGAAGTGGCGGAACCGGGGTTGGTTCCCCAAGTAGGGCCCATCATGGTCAACACCCCCAACCCCGTTTCTGCCAAATTTTCTCCAAATGAAGGGGGGTTTAGGGGCTCGGAAACGGGGTACCCCATTATTCGTATGCGATGGTGACCCCGGTTCCGTCGGGGGTTTATCCACCCTGGGGGCGGTCCAAAGTGGCGGAACTGGGGTTCCCCAAATAGGGCCCATCAGGGTCAACGCCCCAACACTGTTTCCGCCAAATTTTCCACAACTGAAGGGGTCTTAGGGGCTTGGAAACGGGTACCGAATTATTCATATGTGAAGCTGACCCCAATTCCGTCGGGGGTTTCTCGGCCTTGGAAGCAGTCCAAAGTGGCGGAACCGGGGTTCCCCAAGTAGGGTCAATCAGGGTCAACATCCCCTTCAGTTGGAGAAATTTAGGCGAAAACGGGGATGAGGGTGTTGACCCTGTCGGGCCCTATTTGGGGAACCCCGGTTCCGCCACTATGGACTGCTCCCAGGGCGGAGAAACCCCTGACGGAACCGGGGTCAGAATCACATATGAATAATGGGGTACCCCTTTTCCGAGCCCCTAAATCAACCTTCAGTTGGAGAAATTTTGGCGGAAACGGGGTTGGGGCGTTGACCCTGATGGGCCCTACTTGGGGAACCCCGGTTCCGCCACTTTGGACTGCTCCCAGGGCGGAGAAACCCCTGGCGGAACCGGGGTCAGATTCACATATGAATAATGGGGTATCCCGTTTCCGAGCCCCTAAACCCCTTCAGTTGATTTTTTCGTTTTTCGAATCGCGCGACCGAAATAAAAAACGAAAATCTACAGTATGGTTTTTTGATTTTAAAAGCGCGCGACCGAAACAAAAAACGGAAATCTACAGTATGGTTTTTCGTTTTTCGAATCGCGCGACCGAAACGAAAAACGATAATACAGTATGACTTTTCGTTTTAGAAAGCGCGCGTCACGAAAAACGAAATAATCCTTGTTTTCTGCTATGCGCGACCGTGTATGAAAACAAAACATAAGATAAATTTCGTTTTTTATTTTTTGTTAGTGGCACCCGGTAGCGCTGGCCCTAAGGGGCACGGACAGTTCACAATTAGCAACTCAGGACAACAGCAAAAAATGTCTCCTTTTTACTTGCCATTTCTAATTGCTTGATTTTCTACATAACTTTCATAAACTTTTCAGTCGCTTACTTGTCTTGAAGCTAACTTCAGCTTCAAAACCGGGTCCTGATGTCTCATTACTGTGAAATACGACGATGAGACGAGATCCAGTCGATTCATATGGAACAAAGAGCTGCGGTTCTTTGGTGGGAGAACAGAATGCCTTAAAATCCTTCGAATCCACTGACGAATAATATAGAGTGACATTGGAATCAGTGCAGCTAAACGATGCGAGCAATTCTGGATTAGAATACTTTCAACATTAAATGGGAAAGGTAAGTTTAGCACGAAAAAAACTTCTATTTACAGTTAGAACAATCACAATATATTGAATTCCAATCAATACGAGATTCTAAATTTTTGCTTTATTTATAATAACTCCAATTCAAACTTAATATTAACTTATAGACGTTTGTTTGAGCATCGCTGATGAACTATTGCTAAATATTAGTCCTTTTTTGTTACAAAAGGTAAGAAAGCAGACGGTACAAGAAGCAAATGAGTAGAAATTAAAATCAAAGTTTATGAAAGTTGATATCTCTCCTCATTATTTTACTATTCGGGCTAACTATTTTTTTGGTAGAATCGCGAATAATTCAAAATAGTGGCAATAACAAGATTCTGTAGAAACAATGAATTGCAACAAGCAAACAATAAATATAAATAAAGGATGCAGAATAATAATTGAATAAGTAAAAATTTGAGCAATTATACAGGGTGGATCATAAAAAAGCTATACTCCAATGTTACGGCTCTGATGTAAACATAAAACGTGAAAAAAATAACCGCATCAAATGTCTACTTTCAATCTGTGAAATGAATTTTGGCCAGCTGCTGAAGGTTCGAATGCTACTGCGATTTGTTTACACCTTAACCTAATATGGTTTTAAAGTAGAGAGTATCATTGGTTCTTTCACAATTTGCTTCTTTTTTGATAATTTCCTTAAATTTTTACACCTTGTAGAGGTGCATTCGTACTCTAGTTACTTTAAAAATATTAAAGGTACGCTCTAACGCGCTATCTATGATGGACTTGTTAATTTTTTTGACTGCATATTTGGTGAAAAGGAGAATACCTATGAACTCAATAATGTGATACAATGCAGAAACTTTGTAGTTTAAATATATAAAAGTGAGGTGTAAACAAATTGCCTTAGCACACAAACCGCTGACACTTAGTTAATTTTTTATTGCGTTTAAACAATGACATGTTTATCTATCTGATACAAGTGATTTTAATATTTTATGTCCATAATTGCCCAAGTTATGATGTAACATCGCGTGTAGTCATTTTATGGGCCACCTTGTACATGTAGATGAGGAAAATTGTATAAAAATATGATTATGATTATTTGATTTTTAGCCTATGTATTTACAATAGAACAACCTTTTCCCGAAATTCCAAAAGGTCTGTTATTTTCGTATTCTTGCCTAAATACGTAAATAGCATTTCTAACTTCAATGTTTCTGAATCGACCCGAAATGACTTGAATCTTAGCGAAGCGTGTTCTAGTTTTTGATTTCCTCGCATGCCATCCAAAGTGATTGTGCATTCTGTATTGATAGGATATGGATCTGGATAATTTGGGGAACGAATTTTGTGCTTCGATTCTCCTTTGCTTCGCACATGAATATCGCATTCAGTGCCTTTTGCGTGTTCAGCATTTAAGTCATCACCAATCATCTTGTCTGCATAACGTATAAAACAACCGCATTAATCTATTAGTAATATGACTTATGTCCACACATGGGCGTGGGGGGTTTGGGGGGTATGCACCCCCAGAAGTTTAAAACCCCCTCAGAAATCAAAATACCCCCCCAGAAAATTTTTTTTGCTTTTTTAGCAATTTTTTGATGCCATTGGATAGTGCTCGATGAGAAACGTCGAAACATGGTGTGTTTTTTTGCCATGCGACCACTTTTAAGACCATTTTTTGACCTTAAAAATTTTTCCTCCCCCAGAATTTTGGTGCTGCCCACCTATGCTTATGTCCATATTCGAGGGCAGATTTAGGGAGATGCAAGGGACGACCGCTACACATGGCGTGGGGGTCTGGAACCCAGTATCAGGCGGACCCCCACAAGAAATCGATCGACTCCTTGAATTAAATTTTTGATATCATTTCTAGTAATTCTGCCCCACCGGATCCCCACTGAATTTGGTTGCTACCCGGCCGCCCTTCTCCCCTATCGTCAAAAGACATTTGCAGTCACTAAATAATAAATGTGATTTTTTTGATAATTTTAGCCATCTTATTCCCGTATTTCACACCGGGGTAGTAATCATTAATGACATATACTGTTTATCTTAGCGTGTTATATAATTAAACTGCATTTTATTCAACTCTAAGCTTTAGGCGGGTAGATAACAGAGAAAGGAGATTATGGTAATAGAATTTTTGTGAACTTCTTAATGCAATTTTTTGCATTATCTACAAAAGACTATCAATTAGCCACAGATTGAGTAATCAATATAATTAATATTTTTTGTACTCTAATTAATTAGACTAGTAACCCTAAATAGGTACATGACAAATGTTTCGTGCATACTTTTTACCTATATTGACGAATGAATCGTTGAACGTGTACATTATTTCGAAGCCTCTATGCTCGGCATAAGGCGGGTCCGAACTTTTAAATTCTAAATAGAGTTTGTTGGAGCGCGAATATAATTCTAAAGTTTGTTGAAGGCCACACAATTTTTGTATTATTGGTGCTTGGTCCGAGTCTCCGTCGAAGACGGTGAGAGTATCAAATGGGCAGCTTAAAAGACGTTCTTTTAGGGAAGTAATGGGACTGGGTATATATACCGACTGCTAGGGGGCGATGTACAATGTCCCTAAAATTTTAAGTTTTGTCCTAAAATCTGATCAAAAAAAGGAACGAAGAAGTTTCTTGCCGCAACAAAATTTGAGATTTTCTAGCTAATGACTAAAAAAATTTAAAACCTACGATACGACCTTTATTTGACAGCGTATTCGGGGTTTCCATAATGAGAGCGGTACTTTGATCGTGTCTAAAGGTGTCAAAATGTCCCAATTATTCTATCCATTTGTAGAGCAGCGCTTTTCAGTATTTTACGTAGCTGACTAAAGAAGATAGTTTCTGACAGAATCCTCAAAATAAAATTCAAGATTTTTTTCAGATTTCTTGTGGGAAAGGTATTTGTTGGGTCCAAGTGTTTGGCAACGTTCATCAGGGAAATTCAAAGTTAAGATTGATGGATGAAAACGTCACACGTCACAAAGAACACATTACGTCGCTGAATCATTCCCTAGCAGCCACTGTATAGCATCAAAAGCCTATTTCAAGAAACCTTGTGCAAAAAAATCAATTTGCAGCTTTCAAGGCAATGGCCTAAAAAGTAGTTTTTAGGCAGCCCATTCTAAGGCAATTATGTATAGTAAAACTTTATAAACCTATCGATTGTAATGCACAAAATCAAGATTCGTGCTCCAGTTATAAGAGTTTTCGTAATCTATTAACATTGCTTCAAAATTAGTACCCTTCCACAAGGTTTCATTAAATAGACTATAATTATTTCCTTATTATTAACGCACTATTGAAACGACAATAAATTGCAAATTCCGAAATTACTGTCAAAGTAAAGACAAAAAAGGACGACCAGGTTCGGCTGGAATTTTATAAAATAATAAATACATAGTACGTCGGTACAATACAATTCAGTACGACCGTTAATCTACTTATTCATTGCACTCTTTTTGCATCAATACCGCAACATTAGCTCGAAATTTTCCAATTTGATTTGATAACGTAAGCGGAGAGGTTTCTGAAACAGACAGATTTAAGTAAACTTACTGCGGTCCCCCGAAATACAAATCGAAATCCTTAAAGTACAGCTGTATCCTTTGACCCACTTCAGCAATGAGACTATATTTGCAAGCGATATTCTAAAAATTATGTTGCAAAACAGGTAAAATTATGAAGTATAAATTATCTAAAAAAATAGTAGGTACAGTGGGATATTTCCCGGGATAAGTCGGCGATATTATGCTGCCATGTTTTGCCGCACTGCTGAAAATTGTTGAATCGCACGTATCGGAATCTCCATACTGTGCTACAAATATAACATCGAAATTGAAAATCAATTGAGGAACATGGAATAAAAATTAATAATACAAATCAGGAAAATTATGGAAGAGAAGATTCTGGCAAAAAGCGAATATTAGAATAAAAAGTACCAAAATGATAGTGGAGTAACGTTTAAAAAAAGTTGCTAACTTCCAGAAATAAATTCGAATTTCCCTGCGAATCCTTTGGCGCCTTTTTCGCCTCTAACTCGAAATACTATGACAACAACGTTGTGCAATGAAACGCGCAATCCGGGTGAAACTGCGCCACAAAAACGACCACTTAGTTTTTCATTTGGAAAGTCGAAGTGCCCTTTGACCTCCGCATACAAATCAACATAATGCTCGCATCTAAAATGTACGTGTATAAGTTAAATATTTCCATCAAGTTCTATTATAAAGAACACAGAAGATAATTTTACACTCTGCCTCACTGATTTTTCACAAATATTACTTTGTACGTCAGTCCGACTAAAATTATTTTCAAGAGAAAAATCGGATGTTCCGGCTTTGGGTAAGTATACACTTCAAATTTTATAGCTAGGATGTAAACTTTTAAATGAGAATCCTAAATAAAGCTGAATCTGAAGTGATTGGTATAATGATTTTTGCGAAAATTATATTCTTGTATACACTCACCATGCTCAATAATTCAAATAAGATGCATTTTCCGCTTTTGCGCAATATTCGTCAGAAGCAATAAAAATATTTGACACCAAGCTTAGGCAACAAAAATAATACTCTGTATAATTGCTACACATGAGACGAATGATCTGCAAGGCGCTTGTATTATGAAAGTGGGATGAGTATTATTTATGTTATTTCTCATTAGCTTCTTGATGTGGCAAATTAATTTGTATCAGGCAATAAATACATTTCAAAAATCGATATCACTTAAAAGTTGTAATTTTTAACTTTAAAGAATTCCTCTACACGTGAACGTGCGGGCCACTGGGATCATTTCCTCTAAAATTTCTGTCTTTTATGGAAACAAACAATTTTTCGCAAGATGCACGATAAAAGAATACGTAGCGCAGCGACAACACTGACCTGTCGTTTTTTCAAGTTTTTGATTAAAATAATTTATATTAAGCAATTTTAATTCTGTTGGGCGAGTCAACTACAAACATCGGAAGGTAATGCAGGAATACGATACCTTATGACATACTTGCTATCCGAACTTTCAGCGGAAATGAAAACGTCGCGGTAGTGTCTGATTAAAAGAATAATTAAATTGGTTTTTCCAGGATATTATAGTTCTATTTTTTATCAATTTCTCTTAATTTTCGAGACCATTTGCGTAAGATTTTGAATTTCGCCTCGAATTTTTCGAAAACAAGATCGCAGTTCAAGTCGCAATGAATAATGATCGTGATTTTTTATTACTTCGGAAGGCTAGTATCGAGGACAAAATCGTCAAAAGTGATCATAACTCTGAAATTTTGCTTTGCTACAAAAGTATAGACGCATTCGGTGTTTGGTGGATAATCAGCTGGATAATTTGGCGAAGTGAAGCTGCCATCATTTCTTACTGAATCGACGTCTTGGGAAAACCATGTGTTGCAGTCTGTAAAGAAACAACTGTTGTTCAGAACGGCAGACATCTCTAAGAAATATTTTGGCTAATTGCAAATGAACACTTTCAGTAGACAGAAATTATCTAAGCTTGCAAACATTTATATTTGTTTTAGTAAAGAAAAATGTTTAAGTCTAAAACGACTAACGCAACGGTTTTTACGCTCGTTTTTTACATTACAGATTAGATAGGTAGGTACTATAAGTGATTTTCATAGAGCATAGTATGGCTGGCCTAGAAAATTCGGATGGACTTAAACGTCTAAAATTTCCAGCTACATTGACTTCAGAAAAAGTGCGAAAGCGTTAAAATAACGCGTAAACTATATAATTCTTTGTTGTCCTCAATTTAATCGTTTTTGATTCTTCTGCTTTCTTGATCCAAATTTTTCCTCGAACCTTAAAGTTCATAAGAGGCGTAAAATAAAATAAGTCATCCTGAAACAGTAAGGTGTGGAATGTTTGAGGACTGACAACAAAAGATGACAGAAACAATTGCATACGACAACGAAATTAGCACGAAAACGATGAAAAATCCATTTTTTTCAGAACGTCCTGTTTATAAACTATGAATTAGGCTTTTCTTGAAGCGACATTTCATTCTTATCAAGGCTGCTGGTTGATGAAGCGCAATTAAATACCCTAAAACATTAAGCACATAAAAACTTCTTGGATTAGATGTCGCAGTTATACTAGGTACGTCTCGAACACCGACTTTTTTATTTATGAATTTACAGCAGCCAAATCATAAATTCTCGAAGCTGTCGGACAAAATTGCAAGGTCATATGTAAACTCTGAATTTATCCCGATTTTATATCAAAAATAGTACCTGCTTAACTCAAAAATATATTATGTTGAGGACAAACTCATATTACATTCTATAATGCCATAATTTCGTCCGATTTTCTGATTACTACTCGTTTTTCTCTAAATTGCCTGTTTTTCAAATAATCTTTCATACCAATTCTAGTTCGCATAAATACGCATTTTTCGGTCCGTAAGCCTGCAGAACAAAATTAGCTCATAAATGTACGTTCCTTTTAGCTAAAAAGAGAATTTTCGTATTTAGATAGATTACTCTTCAGGCTTCGAAAAACCGCGGGCTAATCTCTGATGGGATGTAAAAATTTTTGAGCTGCTTTATGAATAATTTTCTGGTTACTGCATTGTCGCTTTGAAACATTAGACATTAGACTCCATTAAGATTTTTCCGGTTTTCTGTGCATTGATATGTGTTTACGCACCTTAATGGCAGGAGTGAATTTTAACGCGCCGTTTTAGCATTAGCTAAATCTGTTTGACTTGAAATGCCACTGAGCCAAAATCCAAATATTAATACTAGGAAAATAAAAATTATAACAGTAATAAATAATGCAAATGTAATGTCGCAATCAATCGATCTACATTTATTACAATCGTCCGGAAAAGCATTTATCGAATCAGATGATTGAGTAATAATTTCAGGTTCTGAATAATTTTCGACGAATATGCGAATTTCGTTCCGCGATGGTCTTTCAGTTTTTGGCTCCATAATTTAAGACAAAAGCAAATTTTTACGAACCATTAGATAGCTTGAAAACGTGCACTACCGAAATTGAGCTTTCAGTATAAAAATGCATCTTAATATAAATCGTACTAGGTACGTAAAAAAGTGATTCATGGTAAGCAATTGAAGAGTATAGTAAGCGACTAGTCTCGGAGGCTTCCAATCCGGCGACATAAAAAAATTTAAGTGTGGTTAAGAATGCAAATGAAGGAGAAAATTGGATTCTAGAATCATTTTTCGTTTCTGGCAAGTAATTGAGAAACAATAGATTGGTGTTTATTGATCAGCTTTTGAATAAATAGAAAATGTGATACAAAGTCACAAACTAGGACTGCACTTACATATGTACATACGTGTTTTAAGACTTATATTATTAGTCACTGTTTTGCAGCGTTACAAAACAGTGTTCCGAAAATATTATAGAAGACGGATTTGTCAATGAAAATTTCATTGGTATAAAGTTGAATAGGTGCCAAAAACGATCGAAGTCGTTGTTAACTATTATCAGCAATGTATCAACTAAGATAGCTTATGCTCTTTCAACCTATAAACAGCATTTTGAGTATTTTAATTCACTTAGTTTGAAATTTCCAATTTAACCCACAAACGGACTCAGATTTGGCTGACCCCTCAGAAAGAACAAGCGGTGTACGTTATCATAGTCCTTGCGCACTTTTTCAGCGGTTTGAAATTCCTAATTTTATTTTGGCTGGAACTGCTATAAAAATTTAAATTTTAGATTTGGAGGAAGGTTCCAGTTTTTTATAATATTAAGATTTTGGCACGATCTATTTGATCTGATATGAAGCGCTGCGAAAATCAGCGGATGATTCGGTTCGAGTCGATCTCCGGTCTAACTAGATGAAAAAATATTTCGCCATGCTTTGCCTGCGTTCGATTAGTGCAAGGTACTAAATTATTAAAAAGCTCAATAACGGAGTCCAAGGAAGGATTTTAGCGAAAAATAAAAAACTGATAAAATTATCAATTATTTGTCCCAAAATACTTGCTTACAAAGTTCGAAAGCGCCACGAGTGCTTGATTCGCTAAACAATTCTGACTTTTTTCAAATTTTAAGCTGAAAATTTGGTTATGCTGTTATGGCCAACAGAAGAATTTAAGCATATAAGCGACCAGTTATTTTAGTCCGCCCTAATTCTTTAGAAGCGTATACATATACAGGAACGTAGCCGGCCTTCTGGATTTGGGGGAGGGAGAAAATTTTGAAGTCGAATGTGTATCTCATCAACTACTCGTAGAGAGGCAAAAATAATGGTGTTTTTGAGCTTTGCACAGCTAAATTAAGCACTAGAAAAATTTTTAAAATTCCATTATATTTGAATTATATTAAAAAAATATGCTTCATGTCAATGAATAGGCGCAAAGCGCCCAAGAATTTTAGTTTCATTAGTTCAGAAGTGTACTAAAATCTATTTAAGCGGTTTTTCAAATTATCTTTGAGAATTTTTCATTATTTCCTGCGGAGGACCCTTGTCAAGGTACTCGTACTCACACCTGGGCATGGGGGCGGGGTTTGGGGGTATGCACCCCCGAGAAACCGAAATACCCTCCAGAATTGGATTTAAAAATTTTTTTCGTTGTTGCCAATGGATAGTGCTCGATGAGAAACGTTAAAAAATTGTGCTTTTTCGCCATACCACCATTTTTGAGGCCGTTTTTGACCTTTGAAAAATCTTGCACTCCCCAGAATTTTGGTGCTGCCCACGTATGCTCGTTCTTCTTAAATTTGGGGAGGGGAGACTAGTCCACCTAATCCCCCACCACAGCCATGCCGTTGTACATACATATTTTGGCAGAGGATCTCTGAGGCCTCAGCGACATAAGATGCCGCACAGTTGCACATGCCTGCTTACCTCGAAAGACTGCTGGTGGAACATTTTCATTCGCATCGGTATTAATAGCACTTAAAATACGTTGTAATTGCAGGACCACAATCAAATATCGCTCCATATTAACGTGTGTTTGATACCAAAATGAAAAGATTTAGCTCCGCTGCATTTCTTAGATTATCATCGCTCCGAGGGGAATTACCATGTTTTACTTAGTAAAATAGATTTTTTGGGAATAAAATCTGAATTTAATAAGCGGTTTTGAATAGCTTATGGGCAATCCGATCCGACGGACAACATGCGGACCCAAGTAAATGAAAAAATATCGAATTGTTTATCAGCGACTTCAATCGATCATCATTTCCGTGTGAATAAGTTATGACTATTTTAACATAAATGACAAGTAATATGCAAATTATAACATCCGTGCTATTTTCTCTAAAAACCGCGAATTACGCCCGGGGCTCTGCATTGAAATTGATGAACCCGAATGCCTCGCTGCTTGCTAGCCCAGAGCGATTGGCGCCACATCCTGTCGTCGCAATTTTCGAATAAGAAGCTGATTTTTTTGCTAGGCGTACCTACCTATTTTACGTGTATTATCTTTACGCTTTACTAAGTTGTGTGTATACGTTATGAGGCTTAATCGGAAGCCAAATTCTAGCATTCTGTTCAATACTAGCTTAATGCGCTTTGAATGTTATTTTTGCCTCCAGGGGCTTATAATTGGAGCTGTTCTATGCTTTACTAACGTACGCACATAGGTACGTATGTAGGTACACATACCTAGGTTTTTCTGAGCTTAATATGAGATGGCTAAAGGGATGACTATGATTACTTACGCATGTACATTATGAATAAATATTACCCGCATTTATATAACAAATGTTGCAAAAAATGATCATTAGCCCATAAATAAGGAGACGTAAAAGCTTTTTTATTGGCTGAAGAAGAACGCACTTCTACTCAGAGAAAGAGACAGTGAATCACACGCTTATTTTAAGGGAAAACAACGAGCATATCAACTTCTGCATAATGCATCAATTTCATTCCGAACTACCAGCGATACATTTCTGAGATGAGACCATATATGGACAGCAGCCGAATTTTGAGGGTCAGGGTGGTGTAAAATTGGCCGGAAATTCAAAAAAACATGCCAAAAATTCAAGTCCGGAGTCCATCTATTTAGGGCGAGGTCTGTCAGATGCTCGGGAATTCTATTTTAATGTTTTTAAGTGCATTTAGTTTTCTGAAAATCAAGAGCAGTTTGCGCCATCTCAATATAGAAATGCACTATGTATAATTGAGCAGTTCAAAAAATTGTTTATTGTCAAATAAGTAGGTTTTTACGATAAAATTAATCACCTTCGATTGAATGTTCCAGTTACGAGATGACAGCGACTGTTCGTTTTTTAGGGCATTAAAATACTACAGATTTCTTCTTTTTGAACTAAGTTAAACTAACGGAATTCAAGTAGATGTTTTTTACAACTTATGCAACTAGATAGGTGCCTACTATTTTCTTACGATCATGCATTCAGTCTCTAAAGAGAAGCAAAGAACTGAACGCAGGAGCCAAGTTAAGCTAGATATATTTATAGGTAATACTGGGTCATCCTATTTTCTTATATGTTATTCACAGCAAGTGCGAAATTTGTGTCCCCCTCACAGCAACAACGACACACACCTGGGAGGTGCGGGTTTTTTTTAATCGATGGATAATTAAAAAATTCGATGCCGTGTTTTTTTGTTTACAATCAATACCGAGTTAGCAATGAGTGTGTAAAGTGTAAACCAAAAAATCAAATAATTTTCGGAGGGCTAATTTTTTTAAAATGTTGTTCCAGAGTTGTAGATTACGAATCTGACCTTAAAATTTATTTACATTTAATGGTTGTTGCACAAAAGTGTAGAAGTATACGTGTTTTTTACTCTTTTCGTGTCCATCAGCTTATCTAATTCAATTTTGGTTTCTGTGCAGTGCAATTAGTTTTATAAAGAAGAGGGTTGCAATATCTCAAAACCCAATTTTTTTCTCTTTCAACGCAATATTTCTTGATCTGTGATCGTTTTAGTGTGAAGGGTTAGAGACGGAAAACGAAATTTCTCCAGCTACTCCGCTAAGTAAGCGGATGCTTAAAATGTGCCTTGACCTTAGCGTTACAGATCCTAGTTTATTTTGTTTCTATACACCCAATATTGCGTTATTAGCACAAGTGTAAAGTTTACACTGAGAAGCACTTTTCCGCCCAGAGCATTGGATATCAAAGAATTTGCGGAGGGCCAATTTTTTTAAATGTTGCCCATGAGTTGCAGATTACGAATCTGACCTAAAAATTTCTTTACACTCAATGGTTGTTGCACAAAAGTGTAAAGTATACGGGTTTTTTACTGTTAGCGTGTCCTAAAGCTTATCTAACTCAATTTTGGTTTCTGAGCAGTCCAATTGGTTTTATAATGTACAGCGTTATAATATCTCAAAACGTAAAATTTCCTCTTTTAAAGCAATATTTCTCGATCTGTGATCGTTTTAGTGTAAAGGGTTCGAGACGAAAAAAGAAATATCTCCAGCTACTTGCACCCCCAGAATTTCGGCGCTGCCCACCTATGGATATATGGCCTGAAGTATTGAATAAAATAAGGGAACTAGCAAAGAAAAATGCTCCGATGGAACAAAAAAGGTAAATATACTTGGATTTCTTCATTGTTAAGGATGTTAAAGGAGGGGACTAGGGAAAATTTCCCTATATGCGCAGAAGCCATAGGAATGTGCTAAACAGTTAGACTTCCCTAAACAACGCAAAAATCGAAGTATATTTTGCGGCCTATGCACGTTTCTGCAGATTTTCCGTGGTAATTTCGATTACGGTGGCGAGTAATTTGATTACTTTATTTTGGAAGATTTAAAGAAATTTTTTGTGGTTTTTCATGCAGACTATTGAGTTGGCCATGTAGGTGTAAAGTTTACACTATTATCTTTTACGTCAGAGCATTCTGGATGAACAGATTTCATTAAATAAATAATACATTGATTAATTAATAGTCATGGAAGTGTCTTCAATGCTCTTTTGCTAAACACATAAAAAAGTTTTGTGACTACACCCTCATTTTTGACAGGCCGCAGAATATACTTCGATTTTTGCGTTGTTTAGGGGATTCTAACTGCTTAGCACATTCCTATCGCCTCCCGCATGGCAAAAGGGTCTAAGTACAGTTTTGATTTTTTTTGAGAAAAACGAGTTCAAAGTTTTTGACTTAGACATTTTAGTGTACTTGACCCTTTAGTTTCAGACGATTTGCACAGTGAATTTTCATTATTATGGTACGAGACCATGTTTAACGTGTAGAGCTCCTTGAGACGAATCGAATGATATGTCTAACTCCATTTCTACCTGAGGATGCACTTAGACCCTTTCGCCATGCTAGTGACAGCTCTGCGCATATAGGGAAATTTTCCCTAGTCCCTTCTTTTACGTCCTTAACAATGAAGAAATTTAAGTATATTTACCTTTTTTGTTCCATCGGAGCATTTTTCTTTGCTAGTATACATGATGAACCAAGCCTTGGTCCAGCTTTGGTAAAGAAAGTTTCATAAAAAAGCATTACATTGCTTTAGGGAATTGCTTAAGGCCCATTCATACGTCGTCCGACATGGCACGACACGGCACGGTATGCCGGATCGTGCCGGACTCATGTCGGATACGGCAGTGTCCGGCACGAGTCCGGCAGGATACGACATGCCCTGCCGTGTCGGACCGTCGTTCCGACTTCCACTCATACTTTATCCGGCTTCATCCGGCTAAAAATCGAAGCATGCATTGCCACAAACATTGATTTTTATGTTGTCACTCTGTTCAGCCGTTTTATTAATGTAGCTTGTATTGTATTTAGTGGGTACATGTGTATATACAGCATGCTTTGAACTCGATTTTGTTTAAAAATTGGTTTTTCCAGGATGGAGCAAGATTTAGACGAATTAATTCTTCTACGATTTTTATTAAAATTGCGGGAAGAAAGGAAATTAAAACGACGATTTTGTAAAAACTTTACATTTGTAACTACGACAGTTACACGATACGAACTTTATACGAACAGTTTACCATCAGTTCGCGAAAGCCAGCCGACGACATCGTTATACTGTATTGAATTGACACAACTATTCGAGTAGTCATCCCTAGGATGGTTAGCTCGAGGTTATGCCTTCAGTTCTCATTTAAGCCCTATTTTTCAATACAAAATTCATTTAGGTACTTGTCCGGTAAAGCAGAGTTACGTTTATGCTAACATCAGTAATTTACTTATCTTATCGCATTTGGTAAAAAGTTATTTTAATCGTTGTTAAGTTGTTTTCGTTGATGTTGCTTTACTGTAGTCATCCTAGTAGGATATAGTCAGTCGGAGTTCTGACGAGTTGGCGTTGTTGCGTTTTAGCTTTAGTGTTATTGCTTTGTGCCGGCTTAGTGATAGTGATAGTGATAAAGGGGTGGGCGAAAGCCCTTCACGCAGGCTAAGAAGCCCATTGTGTACCCCACGGAAACTTTTGAGAGCTAGTCGCACAAACGTTTTGAGGCTTTAATAAACCCCAAAAGTTGAGCAACAGGCTCCTGTAAAACTGCCGAGGGTTCAATATGTGGAGCATGGAAGAACCTAGCTCTCAACTTATCAAACCCAGGGCAGTGACAAAGGAAGTGGATAGAATCCTCTTCTGTGAGCAGACATTTAGCGCATTTGGGGTTGTCAGAAACCCCAATAGTACATAGGTGTCTGTTGAGGGGACAGTGTCCAGTTAAGAGACCTATTACTGTCTTAAGCAGCTTACGACCTAAGCTGATCAAGGAGCTGGCTATTTTCTTGCATGGCCTCTCCATAAAGGATCTGGCCTGACGACAAGTCTTTTGCTCACTCCAATATTGAACATGTTGTTCCCTGACCCAGCTGTTGATGTCAGCCTTAGCAACAGCTCTGGAGACAGCAACTACCGGTTCTGGGCCAACATGTTTACGTGCTGATCCCATTTTTGCAGCATGATCCGCAAATTCATTGCCCTCAATGCCGCAGTGACCTGGGACCCATAATAATTTGACATTGTTATACTGCGAGAGTTCTTGCAAAGCAAGAACACACTCGAGAACTAACTTTGAAGACACTTTTGGAGATAGAAGTGACTTCAGAGCAGATTGACTGTCAGAGCAAATAAAGATATTCTCATTTCTGAGGGCCATCAATTCTCTACTACGGCAGCATTGCAAAATAGCAAGTATTTCTGCCTGAAAGACAGTACACATACTGCCTAAGGTAAAATACCGCATCTGTTTTAAGTTCTGGAAATAGATGCCCGCGCCTGAGGTATTCACAAAGCGTGATCCATCAGTGTAGCAGACAATTCCAGGAGGCGAGAGAATATCCACTCTAGATTTTTCCCAGTCATCCCTAGTGGGAAACTGAATGGTATAAAGTCTACCAAAAATAAATTTTGGTACAATGAAGTCACTTGGCATTTTGAGCACTGGCCTAATGGCCTTAGCCCAAACAGCATTGTGACCTACAACCTTGCCTTTGCATATCAACTGCCAGCTATGTTTAGTCGATATGCCGCTGCCCTTGCACAACCCTCCACAAAGATATGCAGGGGAGGCAGGTCCAGCAAGACTTCCATGGCTGCAGTCGGTGTGGTGCACATGGCACTACAAATGCTGAGGCAAGCCATTCTATGTAAATGATTAAGCTGACATTTCACAGTAGACAAGTGTGCACGAGGCCACCAGATTAGTGCAGCATAGGTGATCATGGGTCTAATCACAGACACGAAAAGCCATCGCATGACTCGTGGTGATAGACCCCAGGATTTCCCTACAGCTCTACGACATTGCCAGAATGCATTAACAGCCTTCTGACATTTGACCTCTACATGATTGTGCCAGTTTAATTTTTGGTCCAAAATAAGTCCCAAAAATTTGACCTGGTTTGCACGTTGTAGTGGCATACCATAGAAAATTGGTGGTTTAAACCCATCAAGTTTCCGTTTATGAGTGAATAGCACCATTTCGGTTTTTTGTGGGTTCACAGATAGACCATTATGGTGACACCACTGTTCCACCTTGGCTAAACCACTTTCCATAAGTGAGGAATTGGTGTCAAGGAACCTTCCAGTAACAAGGATTGCCAAATCATCAGCATATCCTTGACTGTAGAGGCCAGACTTTTGCAAATTCTGCAAAAGTTCGTCCACCACAAGGTACCACAGCAAAGGAGATAGTACACCTCCTTGTGGACAGCCTTTTGTGGTAGTAAAGATCATGCTATCTCCATAAGAGTCAGTCATGATATGGCGAAATCTTAGCATAGCATCAATCCATTTAACAATGTTCTGATGTATGCCATGATTGGATGCTGCTTTGCAGATAGCATTGAAGGTTGTATTGTCAAATGCCCCTTCAATGTCCAGAAAAACGCCCAGTGTGAATTGTTTGTTGTCTAATGCCCGTTCAATTCTAGAAACTAGTTCATGAAGGGCCGTATCAACAGACTTTCCACACTGATACGCATGTTGTGTAACATGTAAAGGATGTTCCAGCAAGGGACCATCTCTTATAAAGCGATCAATTAATCTTTCCATACACTTCAGTAAGAAGGAGGAAAGACTAATTGGTCTGAAGGATTTTGCCAGGTCATAGGAACTACGCCCTGGCTTAGGGATAAAGATGACCTTTACTTGCCGCCAGGCTATTGGAACATAGCCAAGTGCTAGGCATCTCCGATAAATATTCACTAGGGGTCTCACCAGCATGTCCAGTCCTTCCAGCAAAAGAGCTGGAAAAATGCCATCAACCCCTGGAGTCTTGTAGGGTTCGAAGGACTTTGCAGCCCAGCGAACCTTATCAGGTGTTATCACCCTGCAGGCCAGAACTTGGTCACCAAAGCCAGAAAAACTGGTTGGGCCCAATGTGTCCGGATATGCCTCATTTCCAACTGCAAAGCTGCCAGGAAAGTGAGTGTCAAGAAGGTGAAGCAGGGTTTCCCTTCGGTTGAGTGTATACTGACCCGAAGGTAGTTTTAATGAGCCAACTTCACCTACTTGAGGTTTACATAAAATGCGGCGAAGCCTAGCAGCATCCGACATTTTTCCAATGTTGGAGCAGTAGTCCTGCCAGCACAATTGCTTTCTAATGCGTATAAGATGCTTATACTCCTGTCGAACCTTGCGGTAATCAGCCCAATCGGAAATTGATTGAGATAATTTCGCTTGATTCCAAGCTCTCCTACTTTTCTTACGGAGGTCTTGGAGCTCCCTATTCCACCAGGGAATAGGTTTGCTCTTTCCCTCTGTAATGTGCAGGAGTTCTCATATGAGGATGTAAGTGCTTGCTGTACAAAGTCAACAGCACCCTGTACGTCCTCTTTTGTTGAGCAACTAGGAGCCCAAGAACCCAAGCGACTACTAAGGTGCTGCTTAAAAAGAGCCCAATTAGTGGACCTTGGATTCCTGTACAACCTAGAAGAAAAGGTATCAGCATGTAAAGAGAAGCGTATCTGTCTGTGGTCAGATAGAGACTCCTCTTGTGAGACATGCCAGTTTCTAATATCATTAGTGAGGTCGAGAGAACATAAGGTTAGATCAATAACCTCCTGTCTCTTTGCCACAACAAATGTAGGTTCGCTTCCCCTATTTAATAAAATTAAATTGGTTGAGGCTAAATATTCAGCAAGTGCAGTCCCACGTTTATTGGTATCGCTGCTGCCCCACAAGTTGTGGTGAGCATTGGCGTCACACCCAATAATTAGTGGTATCTGCTTTTTACTGCAGTAGTCAACCAGAAGAGAAAAAGCTCTACCTGGAGGTAAATGAGGAGAGTCAAAAGGCAGGTATGCTGATGTAACAATGATGTTACGCCAGTGCCCTGCACTTTTATAACTTAACTCAACAGACACCATGTCACGGTTGCTGAATTGTTGGAGGAGCACTGGGTTAAGTTTCCGTGAGACAAGCACGCAAGCCCTTGGTCCTTGTACCACAGTCCCTACTAACACAGTATATAGTTTATCATTTAATCCACATACCTTGTTCTTATAGATCCAAGGCTCCTGGATCAACGCTAGTTTTGTCTGCAGTTTTGCTAGGCAGCGACTAAGTACACCAGTCGCACCTTGGCTATGCTGCAAGTTGATCTGGAATAATTCCAGTACTGATTGGGATGGGAGAGTACTAGTACCAACCATCCTAATCTATGTACAAATTATGCGCTTATTCCAACTTGGAATGTGTCATCAAAGTGACACGCCCAAGTTTGAAATAAGGTCCGAAGTCCAGCTGCTTAAGCACCTGGACCGATGGATGGTCCACTCCCAGGACAAAGAAGGTTTGACCTTCTTTTTCCTCCCGTTTGTAGATTCTCCAAAGGCCAGTGCACAAACCAGGGTTCTGGTTCTGCAGTCTGGAAAACACAGAGTCCCTGTCAGCTAAGCCAGGGAAAAACACTGTGAACTTGGTCAACTTGGGAAGTTCTGATTTGCTGCAAACGCGCAGATCAGCTCCTTCCCAAGGTGGATCGAGATTAGCTAAGGTATTCTTCAGCCAATCCAGAGTGAACTGATCTGCACATGTCATATAAAAAACGCCAAGTGACAGGCCAGAAGAGTGAAACCTTGGAGGGGTCTTGCTATTGCTTGCGACCTGATCCAAGGCTGTAGTTAAGACAGCTGTGAGTGTATCAAGCTTATCAGCTGGAATGCCGCCTTCGCTGCTGAAGTCGACAATACCAACTTTCAGTGATTCCTCAACTGCTGCTTTATAACTAGAAGGTTTTTTAGACCTTTTAGCTGGCTGTGTCAGGCTAGTGGGCGTGTCATCCTTAGGATGTCGCCGCTTGGCTCTGTTTGTTGGGCTTAGGAGTTGGGTGTGCAACAGCAATTGCTTGCTGTGCTCCCCCACTACTAATTGCCCTAGATTCTGAGGGAGCTGGGTCCTCCTGAGCAGTATTCTGCCCAGTGCCCCTGCTCGAATCAGAACCTGTAACTTCGGGCAGGTTAGTGCCAGATCCCTGGAGGGCTCTGGCAGCACGAGCCTGCTTACGAAGTTTTCGTTTCTGGGCCCTAGTGAGTTGCTTGCGCAAATTTATGGAGCCCAGTTTCTCCGAAAGGTTCTCCAAAGGAGTCCCTTTCGCAGGTGTTCCAGTAGCATCGCCCTCAACTGCCACCTGGTTCCCTATGGCTGGCAACTGAGGAGCCACAAGTAGCTTGACCACCAGTGATGCCCTGTGACAACACACCACTAGTTGGGCTGCAAGTAGCATGACCACCAACATTGCCTTGCAACGACACAGTGCTGGCTGGGTCTCCGGAGATTTTAGAACCCTCGTCTGCCGGATACTGAGGGCCGGTCTCTAATAACTCCATCATGGTTATAGAACAGTGAGTTGGTTCATGGCTGACAAACTCAGCAAGTTGACAGTTAGGGTCCCAGCAGGGCCCCTAGTGATCCCTTAATGGGCTCACCCTGCCAACTTCTGACGGCCACCAACCGCCAGACATGCCCAGTAGCCACTCAAGCCCTGGGGAGCAGCTCTTAGTCTGGCCTCTCAGTTAACTTCATTGAGGCACTCAAACCCCTCCACTAAGATAAAGTGGCTGCTCATCGGAGGGGTTGTGCCGGCTTACAGCCGTGCGTTGTACATTAGTGTAATAAAATTGGAAAATTCACCACCCAGTGATAAGGTATATCGAGGGTTGGTCGGGCGACGTCGACGTTTATTTTATTTTGGATTTTAGCTGAGTGGAAAAGGGTAAATATTCTATGGTCTTATCTTTCGTTTGTTTTGTGGAAATTCTTTTATATTTTCTCAACCCTAAAATAGCTAAAAATATATTTAATATTTTATGATGACTGACCAGTTGAGAGCTCGCTGTTGTTGTATTTGAAATTCAGAGTGCTACACAAATTATGAACCAGAAACATTTTTGAATTACTCGGACCTCAGAAAATAAGTTAATTTATCAACTTGAGTTGGCTTGAGATAGGTCAACTGACCTTGCGAGTATTCCGGTATTTAGGTAGGTACAAGTGTTAGGATTTAGGGCGTAGCTGCTGAAACTCCCGCCAAGAAGCGGTCAGCAATATTAGGACCGAGGGAGTTGAAGCCGTAGGTCTACAAGGGTCAAAGGGTTTAGAATCGCCTAGCGATCTTGCGAGCGCTGAGAGCAGTTTATGTACCTAGGTAAGTCCCGAAGGCAAATACAGGCCCGCGTCCGTATCGCTCTAGTGGATGCAGGACCGCTGTATTTACACATTGAAGTGTTCATTTTTCAAAATTTTCTGGGGCTCTGTTCGGACTCCTACGAAGAAGTTATTTAACGGCCCCCAGAAATCCATTCATTCTTTATCACTGCAACTACGAAGCGGATTTTAATCATACATGGGCAGCGAAAGCATTTAGACAGCGGTTCAATGGGACTAAATGACCAAAAATGACCAAAGAAGGTACCAAAAATTCAATTCTAAGGGTCTATCGATTTTTGGGGTCTGTCAGATTCTCGAGGGGGGTCCAAGTCAGACATGCATGTGCAGTAGCGCAGCTGGCCTTCTCAATTTGGGGAGAATAAAATTCTGATATCTTAACAAAAAAGTCAGATATCTTAACAAATACTTTTAGACAGATAAAAATAATGGTATATTTAAGCGTCTCTCAGCGACCTCTAATTATTGGAGAAGGAATAATCTGAAAAAGAGATCCTGGAAGCGCCCGAAAATTCTGGGCTTATCAGCTCAAAAGCATGCTAAAATCTATTCTAACTGTCTTGCTAATTCGCTTCAATAATTTTCAATTTTTTTCCGTTTTCCAATCTCAAGTTTTTTAAAGCGCCAAGAGAATCAGTAAATGTCATTAATAAGTACTCCGGAAAAATTTGAATATTCATGATAAAAATGGCTGAAATTACGCAAAATACACATTGACTGCAAAAATAGCCTATAGAATAGCAATTAATACAAAACAAACGAGCCGCGCCAAAGTTCAAAAGTCAGCTAGAAATATTGATTTTTTACTCTGTCTTATGCATTTTATGCGTGCCGGGCGGAACAAAAGTTGAACCAATTCAACTTGACTAATCCGGCAAAGATGCCGCATTCCGACACGATTTATGACGTCACTCACGAGGGAAAAGTCAGAGCGTGCCGGACGATGCCGGACAATGCCGGATTCGTGCCGTATCAAATTGCGTCATTTTTGCATTCCGATGCCAAATCGGACGGAGCCGGACGAAGTATGAATGGGCCTTTACACAGACGGGACACTGGGTGACGAAAAACTACAGCGTAATTTCAGTTAGAATAATTCGTTGATCAGATCTATTTTATGATTATACTTTTTTAATTTTTTGTGCAACGTGCATTTGGAGAACACTAATCCACTTCAATTAAGAGCATATTCTTAGACCTGCTAGTCAAACGGGTGATGGATGCGCGATCTGCAAGCAATTATATAAGTCGATTGTTAGGTACCTAGCATTACTTATTCCAGCTGTAAGCTTATCATTGTCTTATCAGATGAATGTTGTTTCTTTTCAGGAGCTACGGAGATGAACATTTTCGTGTTTTATGCTGGGTTCTATCGAGACACGGGTCCGGTCCATAGTTTAGGGGGCCCAAGAGAGTCAGTCCGAGAACATTGTTGACTTAAAATGGCCTAAAAAACTGGTATTCATATGGAAATGCAAAGTGTACAACTACATATGTTAATTCAGACTTATGGTCAATTTCATGCACTTTTGCAAAACGTATTGATTTTCATCCATTTTTAGCCTTTGCTTTGCCTTATTTTCTGCAAAAAATTTCCAGTTGTCCTATTCTAGGGTCTACAATCATAGCTGAGCAGCACCCAATTTCTAGGGGGTCCAAGATTTTTCAAAGGTAAAAAAATGGTCATAAAAATGGTGGTATGACGAAAAAACACCATTTTTTAACGTTTCTCATCGAGCACTATTCATTGGCATCAAAAAATTGCGGAAAAACAAAAAATTTCAAAAATTGATTTCTGGGGGTATTTTAATTAATGGGGGTATCCGGCCTTCTGGGAGGGTGCAAGCATACCCCTAAATCCACCATACCCACGTGTGTCTACAACCCAAACCCCCGTCTCTAAGGGCGCGTTCGATCGCTAAAAAAAGCATTGGGATTAGAATATGCCGATGAATTCTTATGCTAGTGTTCGAGGTAACACTGAAAATCATATCAGCAGAAACAATTTTAACCGTTTCAGTATGTCATTTTTAAGCACTCATGATGTGTCAATCTAACGAAACATATTGCTGCTCACTTGAAGAAGATTGGTGCATTAGCAGATAAATAATTGTTCAAAATTTTCTTTTCTTGAATGCGAGAAAAAGAACAGCTTAGCGGATATGAAGGTAGTTTACATTCGTAAACACAATGTTGATACTGTTCCAAAAGATGAGCATCAAAATGAGTGAAAAGGTTTTTTCCGAGTGAAAAATGAATAAAAGTAGAAAGGTTGATGATACTGATGCCTAAGCAAGCTATTCGTAGGATAAATAATATTTAATCGAACGAAATATGACGATCACAATCGATAAAGCTGCATATCTCATGATATTTTCGTAATAAAACAACAGAAATATATTTAAATTTTCATTTTAGTGGTGAAAATGAATAAAACAACGTATGTTTCACAAAAGAAAGACTGTAATAATGCATTCATCTTAAATCGGTACATATAATTGTACAGTAATTGGAATGGCTTAATACTTGCATTCGTACTCAGACAATTTTCAGACTGAAGGTACAGGGTGTCCCAGCTAACTGTCCCACCTGTTTTTTCATAACTCCGCTGATTCTCTGTATTTTTAGTGATTTCTTGTACATAACTGGGAGGTCCAATAAGAAGATGGATGACATGATTTGGTTGCCATTGCTTGTTCGTGGTTTAAGCTACAGAAGTTTGTGTAAACCATTCAAACTATCATCCCGCCTTAAGTCAATCAATTCTCAATATTTTTAAAAGCTTTTCGAACGGATATAGAATGCCAATAAGCCATAAACTGACAAAGTTTGGCATGATTTGGTCATATATACTGTTCTAAATATATCATTTTTACAGAACCGACTTTTCTTCGCTGTGCAAAACTTGTCGTACAGACTTTTGAGAGCAATTCCCTATAAATTTGCATAAACCTATCCAACGGTTTTTTTATTTATTCTTAAGCATTCTGATACTGAGAATTCATTATCTTTCATTGCTTGAATAGCATGAATCGTGAGCTATGCAACGATTACAAAATACATAAGTTTTAAAAGCAAACCGATCAAACCTTGTCACTTTGTTTCCTATTGGACCTTCTAACCATATCCAAAGAATCATTAAAAAATAAGAATTAAGGCAGTTATTATAAAAAAGCATATGATAGATACTTAGACGGAACACCCTGTTGTATTCGAGTTTATTAACAGAACTGAAATTCCTATTAAATTTTCATTCCAACTGTCCTTCTTTAAATCATCTCTTTGATCGGAATCTTGTAGAATCTATCCATTTTGCGAGTGGAGTTATTTTTTTAGGCAAAGTATTTATGTTAATAGCCGCTGACTTCAGGCCGTGTTTCCTCTGCCTAAACGGCGATATGCTGAGCAACGTGTCAGAAATAGAATCCAAGCTTACATTAAGTTGCTCCGATGACCTTGTGATGCTCATCAACATGTGATTACTCATTGACTTTGCTTCATTGTTCATCCTTGTCGAGGTTAAGTTATTCCCTATGCTGGAACCGACTGGATCAGAATAAGTCGAACTGATGGAAGCGTCACAAGTAGCCTAAAATGAAGCCCAATGCTATAATTATACTAGGGCAATATCTGAATTTAGGGTCTAAAAATTTCCAAATGTTAAAAAATGCCGAAAAAATTGACGATAGGCACAGAAAAACACCATTTTCGACACATCTCATCGATCTCAATCCACTGGCATCAAAAAATTGCGTAAGGACGATTTTTTCGAAAATTCGATTAAGGGAATTCCTTTAATTCTGGGGGCAGACCCTAGACCCCCACGCTCATTGTTTTCTTCTTTGTTGTACGAATATTTTCTGTTACATTGTGGGAAAATTTAGTAAAATTAAAACGCTGTTATTTTTACTTTATTGTCATTGTTTAACAATACTTAAATTGTAAAAGTAGTGATAGTGATTATTTATATTTTTTAATGAGTACTAATTATAAGCAAAAGTTATGAGCAATTATTATTATTATTAGTATTATTAGCTATTATTGCTATCGCTGCTTTTAATATTTTTTTACTATCATTGTTACTATCTATTATCATTATTATCTTAGTCATTATATTAGGTGATGAAAAGAAGAAAAATTTTCTAAATGCCTTAGGTTCAATTGAAATCATTTGGAACAAGTGGAAAAGAATTTCAGAACCGTATCTATTTGCAGAAGAACGATCCATTACGGTAACATCTGTAGTCTAGACTTAGTAGTATTACTATTATTATTATCTATTATATGATTCATTATATAATAAACAATAAATTATTATGTAATACATTAATTATTTTATTATTCATTAATTTATTATTCACTGATTATTTATTATTTCATTATATTTTTATTATCACCACACCTATAGTCTAGACTACAGGTTTGGCCATCCTGCTGGGAGCCGAACCGATCTGGGGTAAAGGGAAACTTTTCCGAACTAAAATGGCCTTAAAATTTGGTATAAACGTAAAAAATCTCCGTTTTACAATTTTTTGTGTAAAAATCGCATTTTGCAGAAAAAAATTCCTTTCTGTCCTTCAAGGCAAACCTAGAACTCCCAGGCACGTTCGGTATGGGTTCTACTACGAATTTTTCCAACAATTATGACTGAATAGATAGAAAATATGAAATATTGCTCACAGTACGTGCTGAATCTGATTCATCTGTTTGAAAAGTGTAGGAAAGCACAGGAAAAGAAGAATCGATTAATAATGTGTCGGCAAAAATTTTACACGTTGGTTCAACTGGGTTTAAGCGAGCACTAACGACTTGAGAGTCAGGACGGCAATAATTGCTCGAGGCTATAGATGAACCAATACCGGACGTGAAGTCGTCGACAATTTCTTTTTGCACAGCACTTCTGAATAAGCAAACTTAAAGATAAAAATATAAAATAAGAAAATGTATAATAATATCAAAGTCGTCGTGATTCGATAATGCAGTGGAGCCTATGAAGGCAATGGATATCGAGGATTGGCATAAGGGGGCTCTGCCCTACTCCAACCCTCCTCCCCAAAGAGTCGTAACCATACATGCATGTGAGGGGTACTCTAGACCATCAGCATCGAAACTCTGGGAGTGCAAGATTTTTAAAGGTCAGAAAAATGTCTTTAAAATGGTAGTATGGCGAAAAAACACAATTTTTCAACGTTTCTCATCGAGCACTATCCATTGGCATCAAAAAATTGCGAAAAAAAAAAAAAAAATTCCAAAAATTGAATTCTCACGAGTATTCTCAATTTCTAGGGGTATTCATCCTTCTGGGGCGTTCATCATACCCCCAACCCCCCACGCCTATGTGTGGTCTAGACCCCGGAATGGAAAATGTTTGAGGAAAATGAGGTCAAATGAAGGCCAAAAATGGATGGAAATTGGGAATTTTCTTCAAAATTGCCTTAAATTGACCAGAAACTGTCATAATATAGTTTGGATACTATCTTAGTACTTATAACCATACCTGGGCGTGGGAGTTTGGGGGTAAGCACCCCCCCCGAGAAACCAAATAACCCCCTACCAGAAATCAAAATACCCCCCAGAATTCAGTTTTTAAAAATTGTTTCGTTTTTTTCGCAACTTTTTGATGTCAATGGATAGTGCTCGATGAGAAACGTCGAAAAATGGTGTTTTTTCGCCATACCACATTTTTGGCCATTTTTTCTTGCACCCCTACCCCCGAGATTTTCCTGCTGCCCACGTATGCTTATAACAGTTTACGGAGATCATTTTGTCCCCAAAAAATCTCAATTCATGACCCCTCCCTCGGGTCAGGGATGCTGTGCATCTATGATCGTAACCAGTTCGAATATCCGCTATTTACGTGCGAAAGAGCGTTTCGCCGTTTTTCTTTTGTTGTCAAATGTCATTCAGAATCATTTTCACTGTAAGAATTTTCCAGAAAAAGTGAGAAAATCTTATAAAATTTTTAAAAGTGCTTATGATGCCTGGAATTTATTATTTTTAGGAGAAACGTGGCGCAAGATGTAGCAGAACTTGCGAAATTCAGATAGAAGAACGACTGGAGACGAAACATTGTCGCTCTATTAAAAATTACAAGAAGGAAGTACGCTAATAGTAATCAAGTAATCAATAATCAATAATAATAATAAGTAATAATAATAATAATAATCAATAATAATAATAATAATCAATAATAGAGGTCACTTCGCTGCCCCTTTTGCTAGATCAATCTTTTCTGCAAATGGGTCGCTTCGCTTCCCATTTGTAAAAAAGTTATAGTTCATTTCACGAAACCTTGTGCACGGATCACAATTCCTGAGTCAATGTAAATTGATTACATTGATTACAAGTACCTACTCTATTTCAGTAAAAAGCCGTAAACGAAAATAGACCGTTTGAAGCGGAACAGGCTAGTTTCAAAGTTTTATATGCACGTTGTGTAGCTCAAGATATGATGTAATTTCGGGGGTGTAGCCTTTTTCTAGTACACCCTGTATATTGTTATGCATGAAACGATTAAGAATTCGGGGTCTCTCCGCCCCGGCTATTTTATGGAAGTGAAATGGTAGTACTGATAAAATGACCTATTTTTGGCCGAAATGGCAAACAAACACCATAAAGTGGTACAGGAGGAAAGCAAGTTCGCCAGAAATAGAGGGATAAAAAATTCCCTTCTTTGGGTGATCGGAACACGCCTGAGGATGGGGGGTTTAGGGAGTTTAGGACCATAGGTGGGCGGCACCAATATTCTGGGGGTGCAAGATTTTTCAAAGGTCAAAAAATGGCCTTAAAAATGGTGGTATGGCGAAAAACACCATTTTTCAACGTTTCTCATCGAGCTCTATCCATTGACATCAAAAAATTGCGAAATAAACAGGAAAAAATTTCAGAAATTGAATTCTGGGAGAGGGGTATTCTGGTTTCTGGGGGTTATTTTGGTTTCTGGGTGTGCATACCCCTCAAACCCCCAAGCCCAGGTATGTTTAGGACCCCTCGAAAATCTGGTAGACTCTCGAAAAATTGATGGACCCCATATTTTTGGCATGTTTTTTATATCTTTGTCATTTTTACACCATCCAGCCAGACCTCAAGAATTTGGATGCTGCCCATGTATGAATGAGACGACTAACTTTGGGAGAAAATCCCTGTCTTATAAAAGTTTTCAGTTCAGCACTCACCCAATGAATTTCCACTCCTTGTAATTAGCTTTGTTAGGCAGGCATACTATATCTTATTTTAATTTGATATGTAATCAGAAACAGTATTAGTACATAGGTAAATCCAGATGACAAATATGGAGAAAAACTAACGTTATTTTAACTATATTATTTGCCAAAATAAATATCTTTATCGTTAACGACGTCTCTCAAAAAAGATATCGTTAAAAGCGGCTAAAAACGCGTCGTTAAAGATATTTTTCGTTAAAATATCGTCAACTACAACAACGGTACATCCGAACCCCAGAATTTGGCTGCTGCATGATAGTCACCCCTCCCTTTAATTTGCCCGTGTATGTGCGCAGGATAATTTTGAATTAAAACCGATCCTGCGAAAAAAGTATAAATTTACTTAGCATCGAAATTTTCCCAACGGGGTACCGGAATGTTCGGTCCCACTGGTTCTCCATGTGTTGTATACACTATACGGTGGGTTGTATGTTGGCGAGTAGTTATCACCATCGATCCATCGAAATCCTTCGTTACTGAATCAGGGCTATTCTTCCGTTCAGTCTTTACATAGACTTTAGCTTGATGGACAGTTTCCTGATTTTCATTCCTCGATATTAGACAGCTATTAAAAATTTGTATAAATAATATGTATCAGATCAGAATAGTATAGAACGATGAACAGTTAAATTTCTTAAATTTCCGGAATTATACCTTGAAAACTTTTTATACAGAGTAAGTTTGACAGCTAATGTTATTTATGAATCAGTTCACCACAGTTCGGGTGATCCAGTTTTTTTTGGTCTTAAATGTGATTATTGCGGAGTCAATCGCCGGAATGTCAGCAGTGCATGTCGACAAAGCTAAGTTAACGACCAGGTAGTGCGAAGCATACGTGGGCAGCACCAAAATTCTGGAGGGTGCAAGATTTTTCAAAGGTCAAAAAATGGCCTTAAAAATGGTGGTATGGCGAAAAAAACACTTTTTTCAACGTTTCTCATCGAGCACTATCCATTGGCATCAAAAAATTGCGAAAAAAACAAAAAAATTTTCAACAATTGAATTCTGGGGGGGGTATTTTGATTTCTGGGGGTATTTTGGTTTCTCTGGGGGGTGCATACCCCCAAACCCTCCACGCCCAGATGTGGTGCCAAGCCGAGCCAAGCCTTCGAGACATGGCTTGTCTCATTTTTTTATTTAAATAATTATATTATTTGTTGTGAGATAATTTAACCATGGTCAATTGTCTACCTTTGACGCAATCTATTTATATTTCGCTTCAACTTCGTTTTTTTTGCTCTGAATTTTCATTTTTCTGCCGCTTTCAAGAGCACTTATGAACAAATAAACTATGTACGATAAAAAGTTAGTTACAAAAACATGACAATTTAACCAACTGATGATTGGTGGGAAGCATGCTCCTTGATTAGTAATCGGGAAGCCCAGCTTATTGTATGAAGCACTGCTTTGCTTATAGTTTAGTCACTTAATCAATCTGTGAAACGAAGTTTAAATTACTTGCAACGTCATATGAAATCTTACTCTTTGAATAATCTGGATAAAATTGCATCCAAAGAGTCTGGATCTGTCTCCATTAAGTGCCAATACATTTGATCTTGGACTTCTTTAGGGACCTAAAGCGTCGAATGATTACAAGTTATCGTGAAAAAAACAAATAATCCGAGTATGCTCACCCAAAATAAAATATCGCACTCTTCAATCATAGTTTGAACAACTCTAATCACATTATCGTTGTCCAATAAACTTTGTGACATCTTCGAAGACGGTCCGCCTGGTCGTAAAATTGTGGGTCCAAATATCGTGGCCAGGTTCTTCACGTTCATCTTGTTACCCATTATCTTAATGAAGCAATAGAAGAGGATGAAGATTTGAAGCATGCAACATGCAATTACGCAGGTAGCTCTGAAACATCTAAGTCCTAAAGACATGACCAAACATGGGCGTGGGGTTTGAAGAGTCAGGATCCCTCCAAGAATTCGGCGGACTCTCAAAAAAAATCGATAGACCCCAGAATTTAATTTTTGGTGCTATTTTCATCAACTTGGCCCGTCAGAACCCCCCCGAAATTAAGCCGCATGCTCGATGACGTTAAACTCTTATTCACCGTTCAACTTGAAGGCAAAGTTAATACGATTCAATCTCTAAATGAATAGACATAATTCAGCAATCCAGCATGTTAAAAACATGGTAAGCTGCGTGTTAAAAAATTATACATCAGAATTTTGAGTTGTTGTACAACAAGTATATACATTATGCACATTGGTCTGACTTTAACATTACAATTCAGTTTAAGGAAAATCTACGAGTCAAAATTATACATGAGCGTGGAGGCTTTAAGGCAGGTTTGAATTACCTATCCTACCCCCTTGTCAATGGATAGATAAAAAAGTAGAAAAATTTTGCTTTAGCTCCAACATAGGTTTTTTGAGCCATTTCTACATTTAAAAATTTGTTGACCCCACCCACTTAAGACCCTGCTTGTAGTCTCAATTATATTCTAATTTAGACCGCATTCGCCAAAAAATAACCTCATGATTTTCGTACTAGCTCGCTAGGGACCAATGCAGGAATCACAAGTACATACATAAAATACCTTTGTTCCATCTTCATCTATCTTATCGTCCGAAAAGCACGAAACCTGATTAAGGAATTGCAACAGAACAAGCAGTGTATCGCTATTGGCAACTGGCAGCAAATAAATCAAATGTCGTAGAGTCTCAACTATCGCCCCATCCGGTAACTCTAATACGAAAAGATGGCATGCTAGAAGCACTTATTGAATAAAGTCTTGCTAGAGATGGAGTTCAGCCTTGCGTTTTATAGTGTTTATGTCCATTACATACTTGAAATAAATAATAAACACATATTTTTTCCATTCGATTTCCCTTTTATATATTTTTCTAAATTGAACTCCTGAGATTTGAGCAGCCAAATCAAACAAGCCTATGAAATATCCCCAAAAGCACAACCATTTCCGAGAATATTGTTCAAAATTTAAAATATGGTAGCTTAACTTCAGTGTTTCAACAAGGTCCTTTTGTACATGTACAAAGATGGTTCCCAAAAGTCTTGTACATTTTGTATATGCAAATTTTTGGGCACTACAGTAGCGATTTTGTTGGGGTAAAACAGGGTTTTTCGACCTTTGGTAGTGTATTCTAGCTAATTTCTGTGTTTCTGACGCCAAACATTACTAAAAAATTGCCTGAAAACGGCGCGAAGCGCCGAAAAATATGACATTTTTCATTTTGCATGCAAATTCTGCCATTATAAAGAAATATAAGACAGACAATTACTCATCTCGGCGGAAATTTTTAGGGAATTTTATACCTTTTTACAGTTTTTATCTACCCAAAAATCTTTGTACACGTACAAAGACGGCCCCGAAAAATATTTGTGCATTGGGAAAAATCTTTGCCGAATACAAAAAAACCGTGCTTAACTTCAGAATAGAATAAGTAAAATTAAATTAATTTTAACTTCCTGCTGCTACGAAGCACGGGTACAGCTCCTTGGTGAGCAATGGATCGGGCAAATCGCGGAAGTACTCCTTAAGTAATGTGGCTACGTCATGCGGGTATAAGTCCACATCGTCATCCACGAATACCAATTCTTGGCCGGAGTTTAATTCGATCCTCAGTTGTCTGCATCGTTTAGCCGATCCAGCAATTCGAAAAATCCCGACTGTGTGCATACCTGAAAAAATGAAGCCTTCCTTATGTATGCAAATAAGTCGACATGCGTACCTGAATGCATCAGAGGTAGCTCGAGTCACTTAATCGAGACCAGTTCCAAAAGTTTAGATATCCCTTTTTACTCAATTTTGCTAGGCATGTATTTGGCCTTCCGAATATAGGGGACCCAACTTTTTAAGTCAGGCATACCATACCATCAACTACTTGTGAATAGGCAAAAATAATGGTGCTTTTAAGCGTCTCAGCTTCAACCAAAAAACTTGAAAATTTTTAAAACTTTTAACTAGATTTCAGTCATATTATATTCAAGAAATAGGTTGGTCACATAAATGATTTCTTGACATTATATCAAGCTCAAACCAGCTGATAATTTGTTCCACTTTTCTAATACTAAATTCTGGTATTACAAAGAAAAGGAATATGGAGAATAAATAATTCTGCGCAAAGCGCCCGAAAATATTGACATAATCCCTCAAACTTGGGCTGTTTGAAAGACAGAAGTCATACAAAAAACAATAGCGGCGCAAAGCGCCTGAGAAATTTGGGTTCATTAACTCAAAATGTACCAAAAGGGCGATCTTTCAAATGAGCATCAAGAACTCTTTGGGCACCCTTATAAAAATACTCGTATTTCTAAAATTTTCAGAGGCTAGTCCCCCTTATCCGCCACAGATTGTTCGTTACCGATTTTTAAAGAAAGAATGCAGAATTTTCTTCGATTTTAATATATTTTTTCAATGTAACCTCGATGTTCGTTATACAATGTGGGATTTTAAAAATTGAATGTATGTGAAAATTGAGCTTCAATGATCAGAAGCGTTTAGGAAAAAGAATTCTTTTCAGTTAAGGGTGGGAAACATATTCTGTTTCACATAAGTTTGGGCACAATAGTCAGGAATCAACAGCTTGTGGTAATTATGGATCAATTCAATGCATTTGGCACAATCTGCCAGCTCGCTGTCGGTGAATGTTTTTAAAATTCATGTCCGCACTCATATTGAAAGTGTCAACGGAAAATCATTTAAAAAAGCAAACCAATGCTAATTATTCTCACCATGCTCTTTCAGATAATCTGTACACGTTCGAACAATCCGCGGTACCCGTATTGTTTCATTTTCACAATATTCTTGTTTGCTCAGCGATGAATCAGATTTTGAATTCTTAAAAAGCGTTTCTTAAGAAAAATAATATCTCCAGAAGAGCAAAGTATGATCAAAAATGATAAGAAGGACAAATTCAAAACATTTTCGATTTTCAAATATTCAACCTTCTAGAGGTACCAGCCATAGGGGGCGGCACCAAAGTTCTGGGGGTGCAAGATCTTTTCAAACGTCAAAAAATGGCCTTAAAAATAATGGTATGGCGAAAAAACACCATTTTTTAACGTTTCTCATCGAGCACTATCCGTTGGCATAAAAAATTGCGAAAAAATAAAAAATTTTCGAAAATTGAATTCTTGGGGGGTATTTTGGTTTCCGGGAGAGTGGATACCCCCAAACCCCCCACGCCCAGGTATGGTACCAGCTAAAGATAAAACGTTCACCAAAACTGAAAATTAAGATTCTAATGATTTTTAAAAGTAGCGTGCGATTGGCAATGCATTGTAATTTCAAAAAACATACCTAATGTACTTATTAGATATCCCGCAGACAGACATATAATTCGTACACGAAAAATCCTAGAATAATACTGAACGAGCAGATAATTTTATTGTAATCGCTTTGCTGTCTCATGTACGAGTATCGTTTCACAATTGCAAAAGAGGAGAAACAAAAATGTGAACAAATTTTTTTACACTTGTCTGTCTCAAATATCTCAGCTGTCCTGATTAGATATCAACTTGAGCTGTGGGTCAGTCAGAGAAAAGATATCCCCAATTTTCACCTACAGAAATACAATTATTTTAAAAAGTTGCATTAACGTAAAATTATCAGCAAACTATCTTGATTGGAGTCCTAAAGATGATTTGATGCACTTTTATAGAATTTTCGTTTTTACTTTAGTCATAATTCCGACTATGGACGAAATTCTACCCTGTCTTTTTCATAGTTAGTTAGTACTGTGAAACCCTGTCCCATTAGCACAATAACTGCCTGTGACAAAAAATGCATATCTCCAGGCACGTAGCTGTGGGGGGACTGGGGGGTCGGACCCCCCCAAAATTCTGAACAAACCGGAAAAATAGGACTTTTTACACGTTATTTTGTACTATTTTTGGCTTAGACCCCCCAAAATTGGTGTTGGTCCCCCCCAAAATAAGAGGGCCAGCTACGTGCCTGCATATCTCCACGCTGATTCAAGGCAGCACTGACCTTTTGTGGACTTGCAAACACTAATTTTATGCTACGAGCATGAATAGCATATCAGTAGTGACTTTCAGTAGCTAGATATGACTGCAATTCAAAAAGAATCAATATGTTTGAATATTTTTGATATTATTGATTCGAAACAATTAATCACCGGCGAAAAGGCGAATATGCTTTCGTTGCTAAAATATTGTTTTTCTAGGAACGGACTGTCTTCCTGAGAGGTTCCCAGCGAGCTTTTACTGCTTGAGGCCAGTCGAGCCATCACTGTGTCGTCGCATGTCTGATCGGATAACGAAACGAGATGAAGCTGATTAATCAGTCTATAAAAAATTGTCAGTTCAAAAATACGTATAAAAACACTTAAAGAACGCATAAATAAAGTATTAAAAACTTTGACTCGTACTTGATTATAGAATGCGATATAAATTCTAAGAAAGATAATCATTTTATTTGTTCGGTCCTATGTACGTGCACAATCAAAAATAATTTTGATTAGGAAGTCTTTTTCAAAATTTGACAGAACCGGTACATTTTGCTTTAATGACATCATTTATTTAACAGCAGAAATTATAACGACGAATACCGTCGATTATGTGCGAGTATGCTCGAATACATATGTACATGTGCAGCATTAGAATTCTGGGGGCTCAGTCCTGAAAAATGTTTTAAAAAGTGTCTTTTTTGGGACTAAACCCTCTGGTACGCGTCAAAAACACTATTTTTTGACGTTTAAGAAGGAGCTCGTTCTATCTATAGCATAAAAATATAAATTTTGAAAAGAATAGAGTCATTGAACACAAAATATGGTGAAAAAATTATTTAAATAAATTATAAAAAAAATTAAAATATAGTTAAAAAATTAAAAAATTGAAGAAAAAGCCTTGCTCATGATGTCCAGCGACAGGCTAGAAGGGATAAAGAACTTTATTGGAACCAGAGAGCAGCAGAGCTCGAACGTGCAAGAGATCTAGGTGACTCGAAGAAACTATTCCAGTTGATGAAGGAAGTTGCAAGAAAGTATTCGCCTCCTATTAGTGATGTCATCATGGACAATAATGGGCATCCTTTGTGCTGCCGGGATGATAAACTCAAGCAATGGAAGAACCACTTCGATGTTCTCTTGAATCTACAGCTATTGCCTGCCCCTACAACATTGGTCATCCCCCAGCCTGCTGCAGCATATACCATAGCCGAAGATCCACCCAGCTCAACAGAGATTGAGAAAGCAGCAAAATGCCTAAAGAGTGGGAAAGCAGCTGGGCCTGATGAACAACCTCCAGAGCTGTACAAGACTGCTCTGGCACTGCTTCTCCCGCATGTGGTAAACCTATTCAAGGCAATATGGGCACAAGAAAAGATGCCTGAAGACTGGTGTGAAGCTATTATTATTCCGTTCCATGGGAAAGGGTCTAGGTCATTATGCAGCAACTACAGAGGCATCTCTTTGCTAAATGTAATCTATAAGATGCTAGAAAGTATCCTTTTAAACCGCCTTCTCTTAGAACGGAACAAAAGGACACGAGAAAATCAAGCTGGTTTCCGCCCAGGGCATAGCTGTATAGATCAAATATTTACTTTGAGACAGCTGTTAGAGCTTAGATATAAATTCCGGGAAGATATTCACGTTGCCTTTATCGACTTCAAAGCGGCATTCGACAGCATACAACGGGAAAAAATTTGGTTTACTATTAACATCTGATGGCGTACCACCCAAAGTATGCAGAATCATGCAAGCCCTGTACAAAACCACAACCTCTAAGGTTCGCGCTTATGGTGACCATACATGATCTTGGGGGGTTGGGGGGGTTTTCACCCCCCCAAATATTTTTCACCCCCCCAGAAATGGCGATTTTTCAAAAGTTTCCTAAACTTACCTGAAAATTGGTTGAAAAAGTGTCTTTTTAAGGGTTTTTGGCTATCTATTTGCTCAAAATGGCCAAATTTTCGGCGCTTCGCGCCATATATTCATGTTTTAAGCGATATATTGGTCAATTTATTCGACTTTTTTCGAAATTTTTTTCATGATTTTATGCTCTAGAAGGATAGAGTATCGTCAGAAACGCCAAAAAACGATGTTTTTTAACGCATACCAGCCATTTATGGGCCCAAAAAAGGCACTTTAGGTTTTCACCCCCCCCAGAATTCCCATGCTGTGCATATATGATCATGACTATAGTGAAAGATTCACGACACAATCTGGAGTACGGCAAGGTGACATCTTATCTCCCCTGCTGTTCAACCTGGGCATGGATTTTATTCTGAAAAATGCCCTTGACACCAAACCAGGTGGGATCACCTTATACCCTTCAGGGGTACGAATCACCGACTTTACCTTCGCTGATGATGTTGCAATACTAGCAAACTCAGCCAATGACTTGCAAGAAATGATGGATAGCATCATAGCTGAATCTGGAAGAATTGGTCTGCAAATAAATGCTTCTAAGACAAAATATCTGCATGCAGCCTCCAATGATCCAGCAGACCAAATACATATAGACAACTCTCCAATCGAGAAAGTAGACTGCTTCACATACCTTGGCAGCCAGGTCACAACACCTGGTGGAGCGTCTGAGGAGATAAAGATCCGTATAAAACGAGCATACAATGTTTTCAATGCTCTTATTAATTTTTGGAAGCGGCGTGATATCCGGCATAAAACCAAAGTCCGGATTTACTGTGCTACTTTGAGGCCAACACTACTTTACGCTAGCGAAACATGGCCTGTGCTGGAGTCAGACTGTAAAAAGTTGGAAGTTTTTGACCATCGTTGTCTGAGGCGCATCTTAGGTATCCACTTCCCGTTATTAGTCACCAATGAAGAGATCCGAAGAAGGTAATGTAATACAAATCTCCAGCCTAGTCAGACTGAAACGATGGAAATGGTTTGGTTACGTTTTACGAATGCCTGAAAACCGCCTTCCTGGAATAACAATCAGGAGCCTGCCGGAACCCGGATGGAAACGCCCGCAGGGTGGCGTCAGAAAGACAATGCAGCGATTACTCATGAAAGAAGCTAAGGAACCTTTGGCCCCCTTCAACCTCAGCCAGAAACAATTCACCAACAAATGGCTTGAAATTTTATCTACTATAGCGCATCATAGACGCCAGTGGCGCCTGCAGATGGAACAGGATCATCCTGCAGTTACAAGAAAATGAAGATGGCATATTCGCTTTCGAATGAAGCCTATAAGCAAGCAAAATATGACGCGGAGCGTCGAAAATTTGACACTTTCTAGCCAAAATATAGCAAAAAACGCATAAAAACACATTTTCTAGAATTTTCTTGGGAAATCAACAATTCTGGGAGTCAGCAGCTATTTTGTGGGGTTCGCACTCCGCAGCCATTCTGCGGACATCAACCTCCCAAACACACCGAGAATACATATGCTTATATATGACTTGCATCCACACATGGGCGTGTGGGGTTTAGGGTATACACCCCCAGAAGTTGAAAAATCCCCCGCAGATTACTGCATACCCCAGAATTCTATTTCTAGTAACATTTTTTGGCGATTTTTGGCAATTTTTAGCGATTTCACCCAGAATTGTTTGTACTTTAAGATTTCCTGCTTGTAAAGACTCCATAGAAACAAATGTGCATTAATTCTTTCAAAACTTTTACGAGGAAATCATGAATATATTAATACTAACCTCGTTTCCGAATACGAATCAACATTGAACGTGTCTAACTGTTCCTCGAGCGAAGCGGCGGTTTTGCTAGAAGAGGAATTAGCTTTTAAAATTTCAGAATCGGAAAATTTTTGTACAGGCTTAGCGTCGAAACGCCTAAAATTTGATCGGTACGACGGAACAAACCCAGAGCACAAAACTTCGTCAGCCGATCGTTTGTGCATTTCCGTCGGTCTGCGCAATTTGACACCCAACTCGTATTCCACGCACTGAGACAATGGAACTCCGAAAACTTGCTGACTACAACTGGGCGCACTCGTTGAAGCTGGATGTTACAAATATGGAAGTACTTTGCCGGCGTGTATGTGGGGTCTAGATCTTGACCCCCCAGTAAGATAAGGGAAATTCCATCAAAAAAGGGAAAAATAAGTCCTACATACATAAACGGGTGTCAAAACAATTTAAAAATTAAGATAATTCATCCTAAAGTTACTCTGAATTGATGAAAGAGAGATCCACAAGCAAATCATGCAATTTTTACAACTTGACTAAAATTTATTAGCTACGACAATATTTTCAAATAAAGCCGTATCAACTATTTTTGTTTCCAAGGTAGGGTGACGTCTTTTGTCCTTTAGCAAAAAAGTACGGAAAGTGAGGAGCTATCACCCCAAACCAGACATGCACTTGGGGAGGGAGTTTGGGGGTCTAGACCATACATGGGCGTGAGGGGTCTAGGGGAGTCTGGCTGGACCCCCAGAAACCGGCGAACCTCCCAAAATCGATAAAACTCCCAGAATTGAGCTTTTGGTATCATTTTTGGCAATTTTGTTCCATCGGACCCTTAGGCCTCCAGAATGAAAAAATAGGGAACTTATCGGCAAAAATGGAGCAAATTGAAGGCCTATATGGGTGAAAACTGAAAATATTTTTCAAAACTTGCTTGAAATTGACCAGAAACTGTTGCATAACGTAGTTTTAACGCTATTTTAGCATTTAGACCAGTTTTTGAGGTCATGCCCAAAAAAGCTAAATTTTGGACTCCCTCGAGATCGGCTAACCCTTCCTTCAGATCGACCATGCTGTGCATCTATGCCCCAAACCCGTCAGCACAAATTTAATGGGTTACTTCAACACGGAATAGATTTTTTAACAAAAGAATACTTCTCAGCGACTTTTTATGCCGTGCGAGGGAATAGAGCAGAGGAAAATGGCTTTTTGCCATTTTTTCCAGTTTTGAGAATTACAAGATTTTACAGGCAACAATCTGAACAATAAAACGTTCTTCAGAGATTAATACGGGAAGGGGACAAACTTAGGAGAAAATAGTGGGTAGTTTAATCCCCTGAATTTGCTATGAGCACTTTTTGATTTGAGAAAAAGCTTCTGATAGAAAGAAATTTGATCGAATTCAAATTGTGTTAAATTAGCTCACATTTAGAATCGCTGCTTTTCTTTTTATCCATAATATTGACTGTTTGAGCCTTGCGACGATTATATTTGACACGCTTCTGTCTAAGCGGCAACCCTTCTGCGAAAAAAATGAAGCTGAATATTATATAAAAGGCTTAGACTAGAAATTAACCACTCTGAATAAACCTTTTGGTCGGACAATTGAACAACCGAGGTTCACTTTTTGCAATCGGCTAATTGCCACTCTTCCGATAGCATGATTCTCTACGCTTGACAAAAAAGCTAGCGGTTTTCCGTTTAGGGTTACTTCTCGTCCATCGATAGACTTCCAGACGCAATGCTCCTTAAATGATTTCTAAAGTTCATCCTCTCTTCTTTATAATTCATTTTGTATAAAAAATAGGAGGATAATAAAAAATTCATAAACGTGTTTCCTTTTGTTTTCTTCTCAATAAACAAAAAAGGCATAAGTAGACTAGGAGACAATAACCTTCAGGGAGACTGAAGAAACTTTACTCTTCTTTAAATGCGGTTCGCGTAAAATAACTTTATTGTAGCATAAATATGTAGTTTGATGGACTCGGCAAACTATGCAATTCACAGAAGGTAAAAAACCAAGACGTAAATAAAAATTCTGGAAAAGGATTGCCTTGTGTGATCTTTAGCTGAAAAGTAATTTCTATTTCGATCAATCTCATAAAATTAGAGGAGACAGAGATGCATTATGTACGTATGCTCAAATTTTTAATGCATGATGACTTAGTAGATAATAGAAATAAATAATAATGATAAATAAATAATAATGAATAATAATAACAAAGCACCTATTTCATTATTTTTAAGTAAATAACATTGAAAAAAGCATCTTTCAAATTGGACTGACAGCCAAAACAAATTCACACCCTCAGTATATCCAATTCGTGAGAAATCGTTGGGCGCGTAAGTAAGCTGAAAAATAAAAATAAAAGTTCTTCGCAAGTCACTTTATTTACTGCTATTTATATTTACAAACGATAAATTCAAATTATTAACGTTAGCCTTGAGATTTTTCACTTAGTTAAATCGCGATTTTACTTTCTTAAACATAAATTTCCTGCGCCCTTGATGTTTAGTACTTTTCAAATCCATCGTAGAAAATTATTTTCGAATAAATAATGTTTCAGACCGAATTGATACGAGATAAAAGATCTTGTTATGCTTCTAGGATAAAATACCCGATAGCAAACCCTTTACTCGGCCTGTGCTTACAGCGGATTTCCACATGCCATGCTCCAAGAATTGTTGCCTAGCTTTCAAGCGCCTGAATGGAAATTTTCCGAATTTACCTTCCATAAAACCGAACCTGGTGCTGAACAAAGGAGAATCCACGCTGCTACTAGCCGAGTTAGTCGATGTCGTCCAATCTATAAAAGGTCGATCTTTTTCATTAACAATACCTATAAATCTTGTAAATGTGAACGTTGAGGAATATGCGGGCATTGAAAATTTGGCAAACAGCGATTATTGGGCCTCTATTACAAAGTATAATATTTTAAATTAAACTACCCGAGAAATCCCGAATCACGTATTTCATTTTCGTTGCTGTTTTTTGCACTCACAACAAGAAGCCGTTCGTGAAAGCTACAGTAAATGCTGTATTTAGATTGCTTCTTGCCCCGTATTTTAAAATAATGTGTCGGAACAGCTATGTATCTACACACCTAAGTGCATAAGGAAATTTGACTGATTATGTACAAAATATATTGACCTTTACTCGATGTTTCTCAATAGCTATTGACCTCAACTAAGTGATTGGATGGGCGATATAAAATTTGGGCTCAGCAACGTGGTTGATAATAGTAATCGCCTCGCCAACAAATGGCAAAATGGAAAAAGTTGACTTTTCGATTGGAAATGAATAAGCCGTTTCGAAGTTAATAACTTTTAGTTTTTTGAAATCACTTGTTGACAGCTTTCGAGTTGTATGTAACTATAACCCGTTTTGTTTTCAATCGCGATGCTTACGAATGAATCATAGAACGTTAGTGTACACAAAAATAGATGAAATACAAGAATAAATAAGAATTCTCTATTTAACCAGCTACATGTGATAACCACATTTGAGCGTTGGGGGTCTGGATTCCCCCAAAAATTTGGCAATTCTTACCCCCCCCCGAGAATTAAGATTTTTAGGCTTATCGTGCTGATTACATCGTCGAACCTGAGCAATAATTAATAGGACCGCGGCATTGTTAATAAGTTTTCCGTTTTTTTGTTGGAATGCCAAACAATGTAATATTCTTTATTAGATGCACCTGACATCGCGTTTTAGCATTAAACATTTTCATATCCTAGATTTTTTGCTGTTCGGGTGTAATGCATAATTTTTAGAAAGTGAAGGCTATACAGTTCCTTGTGCTCTTAATGCCACATAAATTTATTAAATTTGCATTTAGCAAATGACAAAGTTGACGTAAGACAGATGAAAAGAAACGAGGAATCGCCGAATTTACATACCCGGAGTACCACTAGAACCTGACGACAGACGCTCCTTGCGCTCTGTGAGCCGCTTTTTCTCTTTATTCATGCGATACAACGTACGCCTTAGGATTTGTGGTGAGACCGTGCACGGTATGGAGCCGGAATTTGACGATTTTTTAATTTTACTAATCAAGTCCATCCCATCTTTATCCGTCATCATTTTTCGCTAGTTCAGCTTGTGTCCTTATATTACTTCGCAATTTGACTCGATGACATAGTTGATTTTTCTCTCAGCCATGTTGATTAGTTTTGATTGCTAACAGCTATTTAATCATTAAGGTGAAAATTGCCATACAGAAGTTAAATAATCTTCATCAATGACGCGGATTATGGGTCGTATTTCCACTGTGTTTGATAGAGCATAAGAAGTCGTTTCATTCCCATCGAGGACTATTTCAGACAGAGCACATTCATACATCTCGAGCGTTCGAATATCGATAATTTGAGAATCTGTATAGATTTTATGACCGCGATATGATCAATTTCGACAAAAATTTATGAAAAATGGAATGAAAGGAAAAATACGAAATCCGTGCGAAAGGTAAACATGCAATAGAAATCTGAGTTGACTAGTCGCTTAACAATAAAATGCTAAAGTCCAGCACAACTCAAGCGCTCAGGAAGAAGGCAGGTACTAATTCAAGTTATTTTTTAATCTTGGTTATCAGCAGCGCCGTTAAGAAAGGAACTGATGCAAAAATTGTTGCACGCCACATTTATGTACTGTAGGCGGGTGGTAATAAAGCTAATCAGAGGTGAGCAGATCGCTTAACGATTTGCGCATTACGGACGAAACGCGAAAGACAAGAAAATAAATAGTTCGACGAAAAAATTGCCAATCAACACGAGAAAAAAACCAAAAAATGCAAAGGAGAATTATGTAGATGCGCTCCCTTCGCCGCGTTTTCGTTCGTCCATCGCGATGATTACTGTTGTTCGTTTCCCATTATCTGGAAAACAATACGACTTAGGTAGATACAGTTGAAGAAAAACTGAACATGCGTGTAAGTGATAGCGTGCATTTAGCTTTATTTTCCATTCTTTTCCTATGCAAATAATCGATTTCATTTAGAAGAGTCATCCATCCCGGTAGCAACAGTGCTTCAGTGTCTTATGCTTTATAATGCTTCCATCGCACAACGTGGCCCGCGATTTCAATTAATGAGAGGACCCGCAAATTCTTGCGGCGTTTTCGCGAGCTTATGTATACGCTTTTTGTGCGATTCTTGCTGAAAAGCTACTTTTTTCCGCATTCAATTTCGAGTGCGTCATTCGGCGCTAAGACTCGTTCGTTATCCCCCGCAGCAATTTTATCAATGATACGACCGCAAAAGATGCCTGATGTATGTGCGACTACAGTACTAAGCCGAAAGACGTCACGAATTGACAAGATACCTATCTACCTACAAAAAAATTGGCTGGCTTTAGGGAGATAATACAGAAGCTAATTATCGAATTATTGCCAGAGACGAGCCCGGAAGAGAATTTTGCGATCGGAATATAAAATTTTAGCTATTCGCCAACATCGGAATCAAGCACTCCTTTACATTAGGTTAATCGCCGAATCGAGGCATATAACTGAATCAGTAGTCTCGATGTAACTAGTTGAATGCCTCAATTCGGCGATATCTTCAGTCGCTAGTTTTTAAGTGGAAGAAGCTCATTGTGCATCAGTTCGGCTTTAAAATACTTTGCGAGCTTGGAGCATACGGTAGCTAGAAAAAATCTTATGCAAATATATGCACACCCAGTCCCGCAATTTGCATCCATTTCCCCGGAATAGAAAGAAATATGTAATTATCGTAAGAGTCCTCCAAATAATAAAAAATAAAAATTCTCGAAGTGAGATAAAAGAACCAAAACAACTTTTTTTGTACTCGTTTTAAGCCCGAAATTTTACGGCGCTTCGCTTTGAATTTATTGATTTTATGTAGTGTTTCTCTTCAAACAGCCCAAGTTTGAGTTGGACATGGAAATTATGTCGCATCATAACTCATTATTTACTGTATTGATTCCTTTACATGCTGTTTCGGTTTAAGAGAGTGCGAGAAGAGATGCCATTTCTGTCACTAATGCAGTTTAGGCTTAGGCTTTGTAATTAATGTGCATTCAACTTGATGTCAGCAGGTAAAGTAAGCCAGAACAGCAATACACGGATTAAGCTCAAATAGAATATTCCGATTGGGCCCGAAATTGAATACGAAAACAAAAGTTAAGAATTTGTTCATGAAGTAGAGGATGAGAAATTCGTCGTACATAGTTGGTATAGCGCTCAAAACAAGGGAAAATCAATTTTCATCTATAAAAAGTATAATTCCAGTAGCTGACGTTTTGCACGTGATTGCGACCTTTTGAGATTAAAGGTCTTGACGTATCTGACTTGAAAAAATTTTCAAATGTATATAATCCTAGATACGGATCTGCACACAAATGTATATTCATAACATCGAAGGAACGCAATAAATGTAAATGCATATTTGAATGCCTAAAGTCATAGAGAGGGCTGTATTTAAGGGGGCGGGGGCGGCCGCCCCCTCCCTTGGACGGAAAAAATTTTGAAAGGCAAGATAATGCACGGAAAAATGGAAAAATCGAATGTCTTTGTCGTAAAATCTTCAAATTTTCAGCGCTTTCCACCAGATGTAATGTATTATCTATCATTCTAGCTCAAGTAAAACCAAAAAATTACACTTTTTCAATAGCTTTTTAAGTGAAGAAAAAATTTGAATTTTATGATATTAATGGTCAGAGCATATCGAGAAACGTCAAAAAATGCGGTTTTTGCGAGCTGTTCCGGCGAATTTTCTGGGATGTAGACCAATTTATGTAAAGTCCACCCCCCCTTAGCCGAATCCTGGATACGGGCCTGGTCACAGATGTCCCTAATGATATCGTCTCCCGTGCTATAAATCCTGCTATTTCCTCTCTACAAACATGTATCTGCACAATTTAGTTGTTACTGCTGTTTAAAGCTAAAGTATGCAAATAAAAAAGGGCAAATGAACTTTGCTTATATAAATTGTTAACTAACAGTCTCAGAAAAAGCCACGTAGGGATTAAGGAAGGATTTACAAATATGTAGTTATGGGAGCCATAGCATACTGAACCTTTAAGACATTTCACTAATGCAAAACGCTAGGTTTTATTATATCGAAACCAATAAAAAGGATGTTATATAAATGTAATAAATGTGAACCACATTATAAATAGAGTTAAACATAAAGTGCTTAAGCAAGATTATATTTAAATTTACCAATTTTTAAATTGACACTGAATTTATTCCAAAACGTTATACCCGAAAGAAGTGAGAGCGCATTATAGTCGCAAGAAGACGTACACGTGGAGGTTAGGTATCTGGACCCCCAGAATGGAAAAATGGGAAATTTTCGGGGAAAATGAGGCAAAGTGAAGAGCGAAAATGAATAAAAATTGAAAATTTACCTCAAAAGTGCTTTAAGTTGACGAGAAACTCTGGAATAACGTAGTTTTAACGCTATTTTAGCGCTTATACCATTGTTCTGGGTCATTTTAACCCAAAAAAGCTTAATTTTTGACCCTCCTCAGACCGGCTGACCCTCTTCAATATCGGTCAAATTGTGCATCTATGCTCACAAGAGGACCTTATAAACTCTAATTTATGAGCAGGATTTTATCGATCAAAAATTATAGTCTGTTTCACATAACTTCGTGCGTAAATTTTAAGAATTTTTATCGACAGTAAGCCGAGGGTTACGATAATTATATATCAGTGTCGGGGATAGTATTAAAATTTATGACCGAACTTGTGTGAAACAAAGTATAAAGTTAATGTTGTACTCCGTTGTAGGTTTAACCCTTCTCTCACAAATTGACGAAAATGTTTTAATGGTCTGAAAATTCGGTATAGCCCCAATCAGATAAACATGTTGGTGGGTCTAGATCCAACGGAAGGACAAAAAGAAAAATCTTGCAAACAGTAAGGCAAAATAAAAGTCAAAAGCACACAAAAATCATGGATTTCTTGCGACAATGAGATTGAAAAAACTGTCAAGGATATTTGTACGCCGTTTTAGCCTCTATGTCAATTTTTAAGACCGTCTTAGCAAAAAAAGCTCTGGCTGATCCAGCAGGTCGACCAGACCCAAAGACCGGCCGTTCTGTTTATCTAAGGTCCCACGTCTTCCTATGTCCCAGTCAAAGATGCAACAGCTCGCAAGTTTTTCCGCAAAATCCGGAGGGGGTGAAAAATTTTCTCGTTTCGGGGGACGAGGAACGATCAATTTTGGGTGGGGGATCCCAATCCCCCTGTGACATGTATGGTCGCTACCCTTCGCATGCCCACTTTCGGGCCAACCCGAATAGCATACTACGCCTATGCGCCCGGCCGCGGAAGCGCGTATTTACCCATTAGGCGAGCTTATGTCTGGTACCAATCCGAATCCTCTAGCAATCTAAACTGACGACACACGATTTTTGAAATGAGCGATCATTGAGAGTAGCAGGAAAGTCGTATTATGGCAATAAAACGCTGTAATGCGCCAAAATGCCGGGGACTTTGTATTTTAAAAATTTGAATGCAAGAATTTGAAATGAGTCAAAATGCCTAGAAATTTGATATTTTAAGGACGCAAATGTAGAAAGCCAAATGCGTCAAGCCACCAAAAGTATATTCATGCGCAAAAGATATTCAAGTACAAAAGATACTCGTAGGCTTGTTCGTTGGGTCCACCCAAGCGTCCGGGAAGAAGCTATGTATACATGCATTTATTGTTAAAAACTTTGCTATCTTTGCCATGCGCCCATGCGTCCGTGCGCCCAAGCGCCTGGAAAAAAGCTATTCTTTAATGTTAAATATTTTGCTATCCTTAAGCGCCCGAAAAAAGCTTTATCCTAACGTTGAAGACAGTGCTATCTTTACCCATATCAACTATCTATACTTCGGCGCAAACGCCCATTAGCGCAACACAAAAGATAGTAGTAGGCTATTGTGGTTGGGTTGGGCTTCACTTTTTCAAACGCTCCATTTGCTCGTCTCACTTGCTTGTCAAGTGATGTACTATGTAGTCCTATCTATTTGAACGTTCCACTTCATCGACTTTGGTTTTTATCGCGAGATCGCTTCTCCGAGAAATAACATAAAATAGGAAGAGTACTCGCAAAGAATTCCATCTCAGCGGATGTCCGTTTTTTCGAAATGTTTCATGTTCCCGAAGGTATGAGCGGTTATTTTTCAGATGACAGGTAAAATCTTCGACGTAATATAAGGAAATGAATTGCATTCCAAACCTTAATTATCATCTGAAATCATGGCAAATGTTTTCTACAAAAACGGTCTTTTCATTGCGAGATATTCATGCTAACATGAGCCTTAAGTTTGCTGTATGTAGCTTATAGAAATTAGCGTTGTGCAATAAAGCGCAACTTTCAATAAGGTGTGAATTTTGACAACATGGGCATCAGTAGAATTGGGACCATACGTGTATAGCACGGAAATTTTAGGGGTCAGGCCCAAAATTTTAAAAAAGTACCTTTTTGGCTAAAAAAGGTCGAACACACGTCAAAAACACTGCTTTTAGTCGTTTTGAACACTGATCGTCCTTCCTAGAACATGAAAAATTTTTGAAAAATTGAAGAAATTCGAAAAAATCGAGAAAATCAAACAAACTTTCGTCAAAAAATGTGCATAAAATGTGTAAATGGCGCTAAGCGCCGGAAATTTGAGTTTTGGGTCAAAAATGAGCTAAAAACGTTTAAAAAAGCACACTTTTTACAATTTTTCCAAAAAAATTGACAATTTGCATGGGGGTCAATAGCACTCTGCGGGGGGGTCAAACCCTCCCCCAAGAACACGTATGGTTGAGATATTAAGTGCGATGGGACGAGCGATGAAGTGGTACACGCGAAGAGGTTGGACGTTTGGGAGGATGGGATGTTCGAAAAAGGGTTTCCAATCGATTCGACTATTGATTTGCATGGCAAAAGGTAATTTATTATGAATAAATAATTAATCGAATTATTAAAAAAAATTACCCGCAATCTTCACGAATCTTTCAGTCGCGTCTCATAAATGAATATAGATTATTGGAATTGTAAAAGCTTATGCTTTAAAGTCGACAGTCTGTCGAAAAATACACATATTCCACACCAACGTATTTTTGCCATCATGTTGCATGATAAGGGAATAGATCGTAGGTATGTAAAGTTGAAGTGCACTTACGTATGAATTGGCTAAAATTGTTCGGATAAATGTGAGACAAAAGTTTCATTCATTATTCATCCGAGCTCAATCTTACTCGTATGAAGTATATCATTACTTTTCTCCGAATAAATAAATCTGATCTTCCACTATAGCGTCGATGTAGAGAAACTGAACGTGGATTCTGAACGCTTCTTATGATACAGAAATAGGCACTGGTTGAATGGCATGCGTAAAGTGGGTGAACCGCTAGCGTTGATAATGTATGCAAATGACATTTTTCTGACGATATAATATACACAATGTTTGTTTAGCATACAAGCTAGAAGCGTCAGCTAACAGAAAAAACTTGACATTATTGTACATACGTAGGCAGGGGAACAAAGCGGTTTATCAGCCTGGCATATTTTGATCGCCGAGGGTAAATTTTTTCCTCCCTCATACTTATATACATACATATACTCGTATATTCGGTAACACCAGTTGAAAATCTCGAGGGAAAATAGCAGCGAAATCAAGTCTTCCCTCATCGTAATCGCGTGTCTGAATATACATGTGTGCCTATGTAGAAATAATCAGATACGCGGTTGTCTTACCGCAATATGCTTGCGCATACCGATACGTAAAATTTTGAGGTTAAAAAGTGGTCGACAAAGTGAAAAAAACGCTTGTTAGGGATCTAGAAACCTTTTTCGCGGCATTCTCACAATAAGCATCATCCGTAACAAAAAATTTTTTGGTTACGTCGTCATTTCGCGCAGAGCATGACCTAATGGCAGAGGCATAGCCAGGATTTTGGATAGGGCGGCATACACAAATTTTTTAAGACTACTTTTGTATTGAATACCAGTAACATTATGTACAGCAAAACTGAGTTTTTCGACCTATAATAATGTAGCCTAGCTAATTTATGGGTTTCTGATGATCAAAAAACAAAAAGTGTAAAATGGCGCGAAGCGCCGAAAATTTTTGAAATCTGTACTTATTTTCATGTTGAATTCACGGCCTATTTATTGACAAACAGTTCGGAAATCATTAGTGGCGCACAGCACGAAGGAATTTAGTAATATTTTACAGTCTTTAACATTCTGTATCTTTGTGAATACTATTAGTATGACAGAGAAGAAAATTATAAAATTTGTACGAAACAACTTTGATACTTCAAGCTTACAAGAAAACTGCTAATTACTACTTAATATGAAGATATTTTGATCGATTCAGGCTATAAACGCAATACTGGAGCATTACAAAAAGAAAGAACAGTAACCGGCGGCGCTATGCGCCAGAAAATTTTGATTGCTCTATAAACTCAATTTATACCGCTTAAATCATACAAAACAGACAAACTAATTCCGGAAGCACCGAAAACTTATAGAAATTCCTAACTCTTTTATCCTTGTTGTCCTCCTAAAAATCTCGTTGTACGATATTTTACGGCTGGGGGTCTGGGGTGGCGCGCTCAAGGCCCCCCAGCGGGGTACGGGGCGGAGCCCATAAAATTTTTAAAAAAAGCACTTTTTGTTAAATAGTAACGTTTAAATTTTTGCAAAGTCGGCCTTATCTCGGTCCTGAATTAAGCACAAAAACACTTAAAATTGATGAACTCCTACATTGCACAAAACTTCTGTTCTAAAATGCGTTATTCGACCTCTGCTAATATAGAGCAGCAATGTGTCGCTGCCAATAAGATATGGAAAGAAGCAAAGAAAAATGCTCTGATGGAACAAAAAAGGGGAATATACTTGGGATTGTGAATTATCGAGGATGTAAAAGGAGGGGACTAGGAAAAATCTCCCTATGTTATATGCCAAAAATTGCAAAATATGTTAAAAATCAGACTTTCTCTAAACAATGCAAAAAATCGAAGTATATTCTGCGGTCTCTGAAAAAACGTATTATTTTAAAATAATTTTCTCTGATTGACATAATATCTTAAAAGCATATTACGTAATGCAACTTTTTGCAGACTTCATTCAACTTTGAGTTGCTTAATAATGTGACTGAAAGTGAAATGCTGTTAACAAATCATAATTGAGTTGTTCGTATTTCATTATTACTAAGCATGTCACTTAGCAGATACAGCCATTCTAAGTGTCAAAGTGCAAGCAATATTCAAATTACCAAAAAATTGATTGAAAAAAGCAGCGAATTAGCAATGCAGTAGCTAAGCGAATTGAATGAAATAGTACATATCGATGCATTCAAGACAATCGATGATATTGTTGGTTCAAAGCAGTAGGAAACACGGAAGCTGACGTGCAACAGACCTTATGTAGATACTCTTTTACGCATGTCTACAACAATTGTTTACTAAACTTTTACATTTTTCAGAGGCCGCAGAATATACTTCGATTTTTTGCATTGTTTAGAGAAAGTCTGATTTTTAACATATTTTGCGATTTTTGGCATATAACATAGGGAGATTTTTCCTAGTCCCCTCCTTTTACATCCTCGATAATTCACAATCCCAAGTATATTCCCCTTTTTTGTTCCATCAGAGCATTTTTCTTTGCTAGTACCCTACTTTTAATTAGCAAGATTTGGAAATACAATACTAGATTTCATTTACTGTGCGGTTCTTCTAATAATTGAATGGTTTAAACTTTACAAAGCTTAGTTGTAGAAGAAACAAACATTCTGATTAGTAATTCTTATGTTACGTAGAACATCCTGTAAAGAAATATGCTTCCAAAACTTTCTAGAGCTAAACTTAATTTACATTTTAAACTTTACACAAGAGTGTAAAGAATTTTAGTTGGATTAATAATTTCGATATTGCTCTGATATAACGATCAGCATTTATTAAGAAATGAAACCTCTATAATGTTCTAAGAACAAATTAACATTAGGTGTTAATCCCTTTACACTACTCTTCATGCGCCCCTAGCAGACGTATCACATCTGTTTCCATATATATTTTACGACTTTAGGGAAAAAATAAGTTACCGTGAGGCTCTAGAATAAAGCTTATTATATAGTGTAAACTTTACACTAGCAACGAGTGTACAGAAGATTTTAGTCGGATTTGTAAATTCGATATTACTCGGATATTACGATCAACATTCATGAAAAAATTACGTCTCCATAACGCTTTAATGACAAATAGACACAGATGTAAACCACATTACATCACTGTTGAGTGTAAACAAACGCGCCCAGCTGACGTCCCTTATTTGATTCCATGTAAATTTTCAGATTTCGGCAAAAAATTCAGGTTTTCGCAAAGCTCTAGAACGAAGATTAATTAGCAGTGTAAACTTTACACAACCGCCTAGTGTAAAGAGGACTTTATTCCGATTTGTAAATCTGATATTACTCGGATATTATTATCAACATTTATGAAACAATTGCATGTCTACAATGGTCTGAGGACAAATAAACAATGAGTGTAAACTACTTTACATCAATGTTGAATGTAAACAAACGCGCCTACGTGACGTCTCACATTTGATTCTATGAAAATTTCTAGACTCCAGGAAAAAATTAGGTTTCTGGAATGCTCAAAAACGAAGATAAATACATTTGTAGTGTAAACTTCATGTAAACACCTAGTGTAAAGAAGATTTTGGTCAGATTCGTAATTTTGATAATTTCCGATATTACGATTAATATTTATGAAAAAAATTAAGTCTCCATAATGTTCTATGGGCAAACTAACAATAGGTGTAAACCACTTTACAACACTGTAGAGTGTAAACATATGCGCCAGACTGGCATATCAAATTTGGTTCCTGGTCCATTTCTAGACTTGATAATCATGTCCCTGACTCATAACCGGAGAAGCAGGCAGAAAAAACAAGACAAAAACGCATTTTGAACACCAAATTTTTGACTTTACACTCGCTAAATATTAATGTATAGACAATTGGCTTTGACATGCACCCGATATAAAGCACTTTATTTTTATTCTATTGGACTTATCCCGACTTCTGGACGGAGAAAGTGGCGAACAAAAAAGCAACAAAAACGTATTTTCCATCATTTAGAACACTGTAAACTTTAAAATTCCGTACCGAACTCCCCATTGAGTTTAAAGAAATTCGGTTTGGTACAATTTGTAGCTTTTAAATCGTAGTACATTCCTGTGTGCCAAAATTCTCTTGCAAAAATTATTTGGTATGATTTATTAATCAAAATTCGGAAAAAACGTGTTTTTTCGCCCATTTTTTACCTCAGATTTCGAACTTTACACCTCCATAAATAACTCAATATTGCGTTTTTTTAAGTGCGGTTTGCTGCGATGTGTAGCCCCTGAAGAGGCACTTTATTACTGCTGTATTCAATTCACCCTGAGTCATAAGCGGGAAAATTTAGCAGAGAAATTTTAGTTAAAATCCGTTTTTTTACACCATCCACTAGAGTGTAAACTTTAAACCCCAGGATCTAACTCACCATAGAGCATAGAAGACTTTGCTTATATGCAGAATGTAGCCCTTGATCCGCTCTACATTTCTGTCAGAAAACATTTTAAAAAACTCATAACCGGAGTTAGTATCGGACATAAGCAGGTTGAAAACTCGACCAGAAAGTGCTTTTTCACCCCCAGATTTTCGCACTCTTTACACTGCCATTCGATAACTAATGCGAATTTCAAAAAACAAAAAAAAGCCATCTGTAGAATTCATCCCTCTATTATCCTATGCTGTTCAATTCTTCGCGTCATCAATACTCAGTTGTCCACATGCCGCAGTAAAAAGGTCCCAAAATTTGTCCTATGTTATAACGTTACACAAAAACTTTACACCTTCTTTACACAGTCAGTTTTGAGTTTCAAGAAAAACAAAAAACACGGGCAGCGAATTTTTTATTATCTTTCTTTTAAAAAAACCGCACCTTCCAGAAGTGTCCCGTTATAGCTGTAGGGGGAGTGCACAGGTGTTAGGGGTACCCAAGTATATTATAGGTACGCGCTAACGCGCTACCTAAGATGTATCCATGCAAATGTTGTTCTTACCGTCTTCAGGCCCGTTTGTGGTCTTCTTATTAACAAGATGTAGTTCAGAAAACATAAAATGCGCAAAAAACAAGAAAATTTGGCCATTCGTTTCATTTAAAATAGAATCAATACGCCATCACGGAGAATTCGATAATGATTAATTATTTTTACATCATTGCTCTGCTCGTATTTTTTATCAATTTATAAGTAGTATTATCCGCAGACGTACAGCTTAGTATGGTCGTGGGGGTCAGCCGATCTGGGGGTCAGTCAGAGAACATTTTTTAGCCTAAATGACCTCAAAAACTTGTCTTTCAAAACTACTTGCAATTTCTGATCATCTTCAAGTATTATTGCAGGATTTTCAACAATTTTTGGGCTTTATTTTTTAATAATATTTTTCGTTTTTCCTTCGGCGAAGAGCGCCATTTCGCGCGCGAAGAGCAAATTTTAGGACCTGTTTTCGATAGTTTAGAGAAAAGTTAGGCGCCATTCCATTCCGAATCTGGTCGTGAAGCATTAGGTATGTGACCGGCATGCATTGTGGTCTTACGTGTGGACACTTTCGCTAAAAACTTCCTGACAAATATTTCGCTTTGTTTAAATTCTGTAGTGGTTTTTCTCTGATACCATTACCTAAAACAGTTCTCCTGCGTTTCCAAAATTGCCATGAAGAACATGTATTCGAAAATCGATAAATCGTGTTAAATGCTAAAAACAAAATATCTATTGTTTAACATAATTATTAATAGCTGCCCGATTGCGATCGTGAAAACTGATCTTGTGGATAATTCCCTTGTTTTCAAAATTAATAGATCACGAGCATCCTATGCATTCGTAATACTCTACTTATTCATTGCACAAGTCACTCAATGAATGTCACAGAAATGTCAAGTTTCTCAATTTCACTAGTTCTTGTCCTTAAAGTTTTAACGTACCTACCTATTCATTCAGCAAACTCACTTAAATTGTGTCTATGTATGGATTTATTAATATACCTATTAATAATTGTGTAAATGTAAAAGATTCGCAAAATTTATTAATAATTGTGTAAATGTAAAAGATTCGCAAAAGTTATTCAACTTATTCTCTCAGAAATAGAATGAGCGGGTTGTAATGGAGTTAAGTATTTGATTCAAAGAGGCCACAATAAGTACATATTTGCTTGATTTTATCAATTTATCCGAAAATCTTTTTTATGTAGAAGATATTGCGATAATGGGAATGACAATAATCTGATAATGGTTATCTAATTCCTATAACGAGCAAGAAATTGTTTACTTTAATGAAAAAACTGAACAAGAAAAACGCATAAGATAGAATTGATAATGGTAACTTAGGAAGATAAATAAAAATAATAAGCAAAGTTATAAAATAATACAATATATTAATAAATGAACTAATGATCTTAGTAAATTGAAAGAAAATATAAGAAATTAAGTTGTAATAAAGCTTAAGAACGTAGGAACTTTTTAGTTTCATACATAATCCCATTATCTATTCATACAACTTTCTAATCAAACATAAAAAATGGGAGAAACGGCAGTTTTCAGCTTTGAGTTAGCTTTCTATATAATAGGTTGGAGAATCGGGACGGTCAGCAAAAGTTGGATTTTTGTGAATGTAAAAATAACGTTTTCCTTTATTTGACCTGCAATCGGGACTGTCAAAGAGTCGGAACGATCGGAGAAGCAGGACAGCGCGGAAAGATTGTAGTTAATAAAAATGAATAAAATTAATAAAATTAAGATAAATTAATAAAATAGTAAACAAATTAATGAAATGAAAATGAATAATTAATCCTTCTGCATTGAAAGTCTTCACATTGTATTTACAGTCAAACTGAAGTGATTTGACGTTTGCGATGTGGTCAAATTGTAACGAAACCTTAATTCTGACAAGTAGCACCTGGTTTTGGGCCAGTCGAATGATAAAACTGATACTGTCACCTTGTTCAATCCTGCTAAATGCTACGTTGATCCTCGCCTTAGCTCGGTGTAGTACAGTCAAAATTCCGAGCAACTTATGTGCTTTGTTGATCAATATATCAGTCTCGAGTGTTTTAGCGAGTATTTACCTGTTCATTAAAAGCTTATACACAATATGGCAATGGTGGAATTATGAGGCGTGTTCAATGCAAATATCGACTTTTTCTTGCAAAGTATGAAGCATGAATTAATTTTGTACCTTTTGTAACAGTTTTGTAATGCTTATTCGAAGTGAATTCGGCTTACTAATAAATTTTAGTAGCATAGCTCCTTACTTCTATAACTTCAGTTTGCATATGAAAAAAGCCACTGATGTCAAAAAAGATGCTAAAATTTTTTTTCAAAAACAAATCTAAAAGTGTATTTTGCTTTGATTTGCTGCGATCAGAAATATTTCAATTTCTTATAGAACATCGTTTCACGCATGCTCTAAAGTCGCGATAATAAAATAATATCAAGCTTTGAATATACTTGTTCTTGGAGATTGGGGGTTTTAACCCCTTCCCCTCAGAATGGCTACTGATCCTCCACAAAATGGCTGCGACCCCCTATATTTGTCGATTTTCTGTAAAAATTATAAAAATTGTGCTTTTTAAGCGTTTTTAACTCATTTTGGGCTCAAAAGTCTTAGATTTTTTCAAAAATTTTTTGACTATATTTTGTTCAATGTTCTCGATTTTTTCAAATTTTTTCCAAGTTTTTTTGTTGTTATATATTCTAAAAAGAACGAGCATTGTCCGAAACGTCTAAAACCAGTGTTTTTGACGTGTACTATTCCAAAAAAGCACTTTTTGAAAATTTTTTGGGCCTCAATCCTCCCAGCCAGAACCAGCCAGAATTCCTATGCTGTATATGTATGGGCACTGAATGTCCTATAAATCATTCCGATTAACTTTATTAAAACTTCTTGAGTGAAGTAATGCTCAAGTAATCAAGATTAATAATTCAAACAATAATTTTATCGAATTCAGGTTCAAGAAGCGTGGTTTGTCTTGACAAAGATAGTTCTTTTAATAACTATATTTGCGGTTGGATTGGACCGTTGCTGCGTGAGTTTTCGTCTATCTGGTAGCCAAAAATGTTGTCTAACGAAGGCACATCAAAGACGTTCAAAGGTGAGCTTCTTCTGAGGAATTTTTATTAATTTTTAGACAGCACTCAGAATTGGTTTTCAGTAAGAAAGCTGAAGTTAGCCATTTTAAACTAGTCAGATTTATGGGTCCGGTTTCGACATAATCAGGCTTAAAACCAGATTTTGTGCTTACGCAGTCAGGATTGAGTCCGATTTATGCCGTTTTTTCCATACGAGCAGGCTTAAGCCAGGCTTAAACCTAACGGAAATGTTAAAACATACGAAACCGAAATTGAACATTGCCAACGTTTACAGGTTCAAGCCTGGCTTACGCCATAGTTTCTAGAAACCAGACCCTGTACCTTCACTACATTAGTAACTAAGTAATGCACAGTCCGATCTGAATAGTCCGTCGAGAATTTTTTGGTTGTTCCGCTAAAGATTAGATACTGCTGCTGATTTCAATTGTTCTAGCTGCCTACTATTTGTGTGTACAACCTTCTAAATTAATTCGTTCGTAAAGCTATAAAAAATACAATCTTCTGCCAAGTGCTTATTAACTTTCTTATTTAGGTAAAAACTTGATAGAACAACATTTGCGGAACCTATTTAATAGCTCTGCAGATAATTTAAGATATATTAACACCTCCGTCCTACGGGCGAAAAGCCAATCGTATTGATATCATTATAATATAGTTTGTTATGCCTTAATCTATTCGCCTTTAATTACGCTTCTTAAAGTCTATATTTATTTTGTGAACATCCTCTCTTAGATTCTTAATAGAATTTTTTTAAAAACATTTTACGGGGGGGGGGGTTAATGACCTCCAATGTTTGGTCAAAAATGGTCAAATAAACCTAAAAACGGCGAATTCAATTTTTTCCAACGATTGTGAGTCAAAAATTTTTTGGCTTTAAGGGGGGATGGGGACGACCAATTTTGGGTGGGGTATACCCCATTCCCCTTTTACATGTCTGTATATAATTCACTTCTATCTGCTTAACCGAAGTAAACACTCTTTTTGCGCGGGGCAGCTCGTGATAATTGCATTGATATGGATCATTGGCTTTTTTATGAGCGTGATTTTGTTTTTGACCGTACCCGATGGACAACTGCCGTACTGTAATCCCATGTTTGTGTATAGTATGCCAGTGATTTGCATATTATCTGCTGTTCTACTCAGCTTGGAACTCATGGGTGTTGCCGTGTACGGATATTTGTGGTGAGACTTATGCACTACATTTTATTTAGAATTGTGTTTTGGTTATAAATGAAAGATTATGGCAAGTACAGGGGTGATCAGACATGTATGTGGGGAGTTTGGGGATTTGGCTAGGCCCCTAAATGGAAAAATGGAAAATTTTTCGAAGAAACCGAGGCAAAATGAAGGCCCGAGTTGAATGATTCGAAGACTTCCTTCCAAACAGCCCAAAATTTTCCAGAAACTGTGGAATAAGGTAGTTTTAACGCTATTTTATTATATAAACCAGTTTGTTTTCAAGGTCATACTGAAAATCTCCATAATTGATACCCAGGCCGGTTGACTCTTCTCAGATCGGCCATGCTATTGCATCTATGATAGTGATTAAAGGCTTATTTTCACTAATTCTAAAATGAACAAAGTTGCAAAATTTAAAAAATAAAGCATCTTTTTTAAAGCATTAATTTCTTTTACCATATCTTTATGTTTTAGGTGCATCGTTTTTAAGCGTTGGACTCCAATTGAAGCCGCTTATCAATCTAGTGAATGTGGCTTGAACGAACGTTGGGAAAAGAAACTGATTATTTCGATGACCAAAGCTATTTTGCCAAGCAGTCTATTCCACGCAGCTTGCTGGATCATCATATTACTTCTGTCACTCACCCAAGTAATTAATTAACAATCCTGAATGGAATTCGGTTTAGAATAATCACTCACCCAGACGATTAAATGCAACAGCTTTTCGAAAATTACGTAAATTATCGTTTTTTCCCCGAATATTTAACTTCGAGTATGTGTGGCACTGTTCCAACTAGTTTAATTTAAAAAAATTTTTAGTAAAATATCTGCAGTACTTTTTATCGAAAATTTGGCGATTTTTCATAGGTATCATTAGTTGCGTATCCGGAACAAACCTATCATCAATTTTTATAAAAGTAGAACTGGTGATCTTTACTAGGCGTCTGTGAAATTTTCCTAAGAAAGATGCTTAGCTGGAAATAAAATCCTTCATAAAAATGGTTTAACTGTAAACAACAATAAAGTTACCAAAAATTTGTTACTGTATCATCAGTGAGAAGCCTATTGATCTCATTGATCAGTAATAATTGCGAAAATCTGATCAATAATATTTGTCCCCTTTTATCATTTGACAATATTCATTTGGACAATGAAACAATGAAGTTTAACACAGTTTACGAATAACTTTTTAATGCACTTCAATGTGCTAGAATACTGTATCATAACAGGACAAACAATTTTGTTTGTTTGCAGGTAATTTGGAAAAACATCTAAGATGAAACAAAGATTTTCCGATTCACATCTCATTTCGGAAATATATTAATGAGTTTCTAAAGCGACAGAATAATTTCATTGCGTACAGGAACATTTGAAACGCCTGATTTTCTCAAAATACCTAAGACCTAATATATAACTGCTTAAGCTGAAAAAATGCTGCTTCCTAAATATGTGTTACATTAATATTCCCCATTCTTCTAGCGAAAACTCGATTTGTGAACGGCTATAATTGCTGCTAAAATTAAATTATATTTGTGCATACGCCCATTTCTATTTTTGAGTTGTTAAGTAAAATAAACGGTTTGGTGAATGAGCAAGAAATATTTTCTGACAAATTATCTTACATTTTTAAGCCTACATGCTCGAATAAAATACGATAGGATGATCACTATATTTCTTTTCAAATTTATCGTCTGCATCGAATCGTATATATTAACAAATATGAACGCTTCATTTTTGTTTCTTTGCTATAGATGGAGAGAAGTAACGTTTCTAAAACAGTAAAGTCTAACGATGCAAGCATTTAAATATATGCATGTAACAGGCTTTTACTGATAGTTAATTTTTAATAATTTAACTTGCAGCGGAAATTTCACCTTTATCTTTAAATTGACTCAGCTGGACGCGAGGAGTGAATCCCTCTAACAGTTATTTGCCCTCTTGCGAGTCTTCAGCTGATTTCTACCGCTTGTTTGCTAATTTCATTTTTCTTTAGCATAATTATTGCAGTCTAATATTTGCACATTGTTTTGAGTGAAAACATTGCGATTTGCTTTTATACTCTTAATTTCACGCCGCTAGAAAAAATGGAAATATTGTAGCATAAGTTCTGTAAAAACAAATCCATTTTACAATTTTTTCGTCGAGCATTATTCACCTGTATTCCTTAACATGTAAAAAATGCTTGAATTAAAAAAGATGGTTACGGCATACTCAGGAGAATGTATGTGGACGAGATAGATAAATTCCGTTCCACGCTCTTAACTTTGCCTTTTTCCTTTCGGCGTTTCACCAGCTTCTCTAAAGAGAAGTACTTACCGACCTATATATGTGGCTTGTCTACAGTCAATGAATTTCTTCTCTCATTATTCAATTTTTATTACTTAGCATTTATGTGACTTCTTAGCTATAATTTCTTAGTCCATTCATTAGAAAAATGCGTTGTACCGACTTCTGGACATTACTGATCTCCGCAAAATGGCTGCGACTTACCAGAATTGTCGATTTTTTTTTAAAATTGTAAAAGCTATGCCTTTTTAAGCGTTTTTAGCTCATTTTTTATTAAAAGTCTGAAATTTTGACGCTTCGCGCCATATACACATTTTGACTATGTTGTTTGTCCCATTTACTCAATTTTTTATAATTTTTTCGACATTTTTTACATTTTAGAAAGAAGGAGCATTGTCCGAAACGTCAAAAAACAGTGTTTTTGACGTGTACACATCGTTTTTAGCCACAATAGGCACTTTTTAAAAATTGTTTGGGCCTGACCCTAGAATTCCTATGCTTAACTAGAGTTGGCTTTATGTTCTTAAAAAACTTCAAAATAATCATTAATACCGGCAGATTTTTCATTTCAAGGTATTTTTCTTGCGTATGTTGCCCCATCAAAGCGCCCTGCTCTCTCAATATCTATTTGCCGTCCTGTGTTTGATTCAAATGTTCCTGCATCCGATCTTCATTTTCTATCAATGCGACCCCGTACGTTCATACTTATTTAACTGGTTCCCCTGTCTGAATCAACTTTTCGGGCGACGTGAATCGTCAGCGTCCGTGGTCGCTCAATTTAAGGACGATGACGAATATTTTAATATGCTAACGACTAGCTGGGATGCAGGTCACGATAGAGTTAGAAGGAGGCCTTTTTGGTCTGTCTAAAAGAGTCTCAGCAGCAAAGGACGATGCAAATTTTTCAATACATGGACCCAAAGCCGCTCGACCTCTGGGCTCATAAGCGAAAAATTGGAAACGTTTAATAGATGTTCAATGAATAAACATGAATTTCATATTCTACATTTTACCTTTTTTCGCTTGACTTTTCATCAGCTTGTTATACGGCCCTAAGTTTTTTCTCGTAGTTTCTTTTGTCATTCATTGTTTATATGACTTCTCAGATATAAGCAATTTGTTTGCAGCCTTCTATTTAAAAAACCAGCAGAGAGGGAAAATGTTCCGACTTGTTCAATTGATTTTCATTATTCTCCTATTCGCTGATTTCCTTCTAGGAAAATAAAAAGTGTGTCATAAATTATTTGCAATGTTGCAGCAAAGTCATTCCACATAATGTTGCTTTTACTAGACAGTCTTTATAGGAATGTACATAATTTTTTCTGCCTAGCGTACATGGGCGCCGGGAGTTGGATTAGGGACTAACTGAAGCTAAACAGTAAAGATTCTATTTATAAAGTTTCCGCCTCAATTTTCAATAACGATAGATGAAGGTGGGTGATAAGAAGTTAAAAATCTGTTCGGATTAGCTCATAATTCTTTTACCTTCTTATATTAGCTATATTTGTACATCCTAAGATATGAAAAAACTAAGCTTTATTTTGATAGTTGATTTCGCAATAAAACAAAAGCTAATAATTATGCTTACACGAATGCAAGCGTTTTCATTCGATATTGGAAGTCTAATCAAAATGCAAATCGGAAATCACTATCAGATGAAATAAAATGACACGACGATGATTATTGTTTAATTTATTTGCAAGTATATCAATTTCTGTATTTTTTACATTCAATATCGTAGCCATCAGTGGCGGATCCAGGATTTTCCTAGAGGGGGGGTGGTACCCCTAAGGGGGATAGCGGAACCCTGACTTGGGCGGAAAAATTAGCCATTTTAACCAGAAAATCGCTAAAAATCGCTCAAAAATCCTTAATTTTGCGTACTATTTTGAGCCAATGGGGAAGGGCGGCCGCCCCCCCGCCCCCCAAATCCGCCCCTGGTAGCCATTTGCTGATTGTACAGTTCGTTTTATTTTTGATGTATCAACGCACGCCCATGAATTAATAAGGCTATATGCCATTGCAAGTATCAGTTGTATATGTTGCGTCATTTGTTGGTACTTTTACGATGAAATAAATTGCTGAAAAAACGAAAGAAATTTCTACAAAATTGTATTTTGAGGCTTTTAGATAATGTTTGCGGGGATAAGTACACTCCTCCAAACCCCCACGTATGGTCGTATTTATAGACAAATATGTGTATTGTCTAACAAATATTTGCATCACGGTCTTTTTAGCATCACGCTAATGAAAGTGCCCGTGCTAATGAAAATTTTGGCCGTTAGTGCGACGTGTTAACGGATACGAAGACGTTTTTTGGCAAAATTGTAGTAATTTTAACGCTTTTTAACGTATTTTTTGGCAAAAATCACAACAAATTTTCGGCGCTTTGCGCCAAGTGTCATGCTTACTGCTTATTTTGCCCAAAGCGCGGGATTTAATCACTCCACCATCGATTGTGTCTCAACAGCCCCACCAGTCCCAACAGCCCCACCGTCCCAACAGCCCCACCGTCCCAACAGCCCCACCGAGAATCCCAACAGCCCCACTCGTCCCAACAGCCCCATCAGTCCCAACAGCCCCACCGTCCCAACAGCCTCAACAATAATCCCAACAACCCCACCAATCCCAACAGTCCCAGCAATCCCAACAGCCCCACCGTCCCAACAGCCCCACTATCCCAACAGCCCCATCGTCCCAACAGCCCCACTATCCCAACAGCCCCATCGTCCCAACAGCCCCACTATCCCAACAGCCCCATCGTCCCGACAGCCCCACCAATAATCCCAACAGCCCCACCAGTCCCAAGAACCCCACCGTCCCAACAGCCCAACCATCCGAACAGCCCTACCGTTCCAACAGCCCCACCATCCTACGTGGGCAGCAAGAAAATGCTGGGGGTTCAAGATTTTTCAAAGGTCAAAAAATGGCCATTAAAAATGGTGATATGGCGAGGAGAACACCATTTTTCGACGTTTCTCATCAAGCAGCTATCCATTGGCATCAAAAACATTGCGAGAAAAAAACAAAAAAAATTCAAAAATTGAATTCTGGGGGTATATTGGTTTCTATGGGAATTTCTCAATATTTTTTGTAGGGGGTGCTTACCCCATACACCCCCACGTTCAGGTATGGTCAAGACTACATATGGGCATATAGTTTGGGGTGTTTGGACCCTTACGGGCTTAAACCTCTCAGATTACGGTAAATCCCACATAATTGAATTTCTGACATTTTTAATGCGATTTTGCCCCATTAAATCCACATAATTAGGCACATTTCTCACACATTCTCGGTCGCTTTACCCCACGCCCAGTGGGGCAAAGTGACCGACAAATGTGCTAAAAATAGAATCTGGGGGTCTACCATAATTTAGGGGGTTTCCAGAAATTCGGCTTGGGGGGTTAAACTCTAAACATCCCTTCCCCCACGCTTATGTGTGGTTGGGACAGTGCGACTGTTGGAATGGTAGGAATGCTGGAACGGTGGAACTGCTGGGATTGGTGGGGCTCTTGGGACTGGTGGGGCTGTTGGGACAGTGGGGCTGTTGGGATGGTGGGGTTGTTGGGACGGTTGGGCTGTTGGGACGGGTGGGCTGTTGGAATTTTTGGTGAGGCTGTTGGGACGGCGGGGCTGTTGGGAAGGTGGGGCTGTTGGGACGGTGGGGTTGTTTGGTTTATTGGTGGGCTGTTGGGATGGTGGGGCTGTTGGGACTGGTGGGGCTGTTAGGACGGGTGGGGCTAATGGGACGGTGGGGCTGTTGGGACGGTGGGGTTGTTTGGTTTATTGGTGGGCTGTTGGGACGGTGGGGCTATTGGGACGGTGGGGCTGTTGGGACTGGTGGGGCTGTTGAGACATCACCCCACCATCAATCTATGTACGTACAACCTACAAGATTTAGCATTCATCTCGCCTATTTGTTTAACGATTTCTAACACATAATAATAACTTTGTGTGTTCATTAATCATCCAATTCATAAGCTCAGTGACGTCTGTTTTTATATCAAAATCATCATTTTTGATGATGTATTAGGTACAAAGGTGTCATTTTTAAGTTAATTGAGCATTAGGAAGCCAAGCATTGTGATTTAGCATGAATTTCTTGATTTATTGAAAGAAAAAACATTGATCAAGAAAAAGATATTGATCCGCAGAATAGCATGACATTCTTAAACAGCTAAATTAAAAAAGAAAAGGACATGCATTTCTGACACTGTATGTGTACATAGGTATTACCCAAGTAAAAAACTGGTGTGCTAATGTAATCTAACCCGTGCTAATGAAAAAAATTTTCATTAGCACTGGTGCTAATAGGGGTCGTGCTAAAAAACACTGATTTGCATCTACAGATTTGATCGAAAACCACCAAAGCTAGGGCGTCGAAAAAATTGAATGTAGCTATCTGAGTATGATTTTAATGAGAAAAAATTCGTTTTTAACACATTATACAAACAAAATAGACATTTCGATCTATTTTCTCCATTTTAGGCGAATCGCCGTATTCTAGACAACGATATTTTTAAACAGTCAAGTATCTCCATTCAGCAAACTATTCAATGTCATCACCAACTCATTTGAAAAACTGTTTGTAAATGTAAATTAAAAAACATTTTTGGGTGAAGGACGAAAAAAATACGGTTGCTAAAAGATTATCGATTAAAAGCATGATAATTTCAACATGTTTTGCTAGTTGTTTGGCTAAAATTTAGCAATTTTGTGTGTTCGGAATATTTAATTAAATGAAATAGGAATGATATCGACAGAAATCACAAAAACGCATAATTCGACGCGAACTATCTCTTTCTCTATCTTGCATGCTCTCTATAGTCTGTTTCACACAAGTTAGGGCATAAATTTTAAAAACTGTGTGTCTGACAATAAGCCGACAGATTGCGATTATAGCCTTGATTTGATATATTATAGGTAGGATAGGTATAGGTAGGTATACCGCGTACCTGTAATATACTTGGCCATCCTTTTTCTTATATGTTTATCACAGCGAGTGCGAAATTTGTGTCCCCCTCACAGCAACCAACACCTAGGAGGTGCGGTTTTTTTAATCGATGGATAATTGAAAAATTCGATGCCGTGTTTTTTTGTTTACACTCAATACTGAGTTAGCAATGAGCGTGTAAAGTGTAAACCGAAAAATCAAATAATTTGCGGAGGGCCAATTTTTTTAAAATGTTGCTCCTGAGTTGTAGATTACGAATCTGACCTTAAAATTTCTTTACACTCAATGCTTGTTGCACAAAAGTGTAAAGTATACGTGTTTTTTACTCTTTGCGTGTCCTTCAGCTTATCTAACTCAATTTTGGTTTCTGTGCAGTCCAATCAATTTTATAATGTAGAGGGTTGCAAAATCTCAAAACCGAATTTTTTTTCTTATAATGCAATATTTCTTTATCTGTGATCGTTTCAGTGTAAAGGCGTTCGAGACGAAAAACGATATTTCTTCAACTACTCCGCTAAGTAGGTGGAACATGCTAATTATGCTTAAAAGGTGCCCTGACCTTAGCGTTACAGATCCCAGCTTATTTTGTTTCTATACACCCAATATTGCGGTATTAGCACAAGTGTAAAGTTTACACCGAGAAGCATTTTTGCGCCCAGAGCGTCGTAGATGATGAATTTTTTAAAAATGTTCTCCGTAAGGTCGGAATAACGAATCTGACCTTTAAACTTTTCTACAGCCAGTGTTTGTTGAGGTAAGAGGTGAACTTTGAATTATATCTACATCTATTTTCTTATGCCGATTGATAACTCCGTATTGCATATTGTTCAGATTTTTCTTATTTCAGAGGTTTTTGACTCGTCTTTAATAAATAATTTTTTATCATCATAAATGCACTATTCTTAAACTTCAGTAGAATGATGAATATTTTTCAAAATAGTATAATCAAGCTGAAATTTGCCGATGTGTCGAGTTGGCGCAGTGGTTGACAACTCCGTTCTCGGATGCGGTCTCAAAAAAGAATGATGGGTTCGGATCTTCTAAATGCTAACTTTTTCATTTTTTTAATTCTTTTGGCAAAACCATGCACTTTATTTGACTTATTCATCTATTTAGGTTCTGCAGATAACACTTTTTTGTTTTTTGAATTTCGCCTCATTTCTCGAATGCGAGTGTAAAGAGTGCGAAAATCTGGAGGTGAAAAGACACATTTTGGCCGAGTTTTCGACTTGTTTATGTCTGCCAACAACTCCGGTTATGAGTTTTAGGAAATTTTTTCTGACAGATATGTACTACGGATCAAGGGCTATCTTGTGCTAACCAGCAAACTTTTCTACAATCAATACGCAGTTAGTACCAGGGTTTTAAACTTTACACTCTAGTGGATGAGTAAAAAACAGATTTTGTCCAAGATTTCTCTGCCAACTTTTTCGGTTATGAGTTGGGATGAATTGAATAAATTAGAAATAAAGTAACTTCTAATGGCTACACGTTGAAGCAAGCCGCATTCAAAAAACGTAATATTGAGTTGTTTATGGGGTGTAAAGTTCGAAATCTGAGGTGTAAAATGGGCGAAAAAAAGTGGTTTTTTTCGTATTTTGATTGGTAAATCATATCAAATATTTTGCGGAACATAAGTTTGGCACATACAAACGTACTACAATCAAAGGGCAACAAACTGGCCCGAACCGAATTTATTTACATTCAATGGGGCGTTAGGTTCAGATTTTTTAAGTTTACAATTTGGTGGATAGTGGAAAATACGTGTTTGTACATTTTTTGTTCGCCACTTTCTCTGTTCAGAAGTCGGGCGAGGTCGAATAGGATAAAAATAAAGTACTTTCTAAGGGGTACGCGTCACAGCAAATTGCGTTTGTTTACATCAGTATTTAGCTTTTTCGGGAGGTTTAAAGTCAAAAAAATGGGGGAGTTAAACGTGTTTCTGTCTTGTTTTTTTCTGCCAAGTTCTGGGTTATGAGTCTGGACATAATCTCAAGTCTAAAAATGAACCAGAAACTAAATGTGATACGCCAGTTTGTTTGCACTCAACAGTGGTGTAAAGTGGTCTGATATTTATTTATCCTCGGGCCATTGTGGAGTCTTAATTTTTTCATAAATGTTGATCGTAATATCAGAGTAATATCAGAACTACGAATCCGACTGAAATTTTCTTTACACTCTGTGGTTGTGTAAAGTTTACACTGCATATTAATTTTAGTTCTAGAGCCTTGCGGAAGCTAAATTTTTTTCAAAATGTTCTGCGTAAAATCAGAATTGGGAATCTGACAGTTAGTTTTCTCTACACCTAGTAGTTGTGTAAAGTTTGCACTATTCATTTGTTGTTAATATGTAGTTTATACTACAAATTTATTTTACTTCCAAATCTGAGCGTTAGTGTTCCTTACACTTGATATTTGCGTAAAGTTTATGCTGAAAAACTTTGATCTGTTTAAATAATGTAAGGTAGTCTTGTTTAAAAAGGATAATGCTGATGTAAAGAACAAATGTTTTCCGCGTTCTTGGACTGCTGTCATTATTGTGGCATGTTACTGTATGTGTTAACTGACTGATGTACTCAAATCATGCTAATTAAAAGTAGGGTACTAGCAAAGAAAAATGCTCCGATGGAACAAAGAAGATGAATATACTTGGACTTGTGGATTCTTAAGGATGTAAAAGGAGGGGACTAGGAAAAGCTACCTAAAGTCGCAAAATCTGATAAAAATCACACTTTCTCTAAGCAACGCAAAAATCGGAGTATATTCTGCGGCCTCTAAAAAGTGTCTTTTTAAATAATTTGCAAAGTTTCAGATAGGAATGTATAAACGAAATCTATAATGTTTATTTTTTTAAATTGCTGGCAAGTAGCAATGCTGACTAGCTTCGTATCCTGATTGATAGAAAACTAAGTGGTATTGTATTTAAAGTTGTTTTATTTTGTTATGAGTATTATATCAAGCAAAGCAGGGGCCGATTGATTAGTGCACACAATCGTTACGGGCATGCTAGTGTACCAACATTTAGTCTGTTTCAAGTCAACTTACGCGTTTCCTACTGTTTTAAACCAACAATTTCTTCAATTGTTTTGGATGCATCGATGTTTGCTATTTCATTCAATTGGCTCAGAAAGACTGTTACTCAATATCATAGGTACTGCATAGCTAACGCGCTGCTTTTTCAATCATTTTTATGGTTAAATATTTATTTTAATGTGTTGGCCGCAGAATTACTTCGATTTTTTGCGTTGCTTAGAGAAAGTGTGATTTTTATCAGATTCTGCGACTTTAGGTAGCTTTTTCCTAGTCCCCTCCTTTTACATCCTTAACAATCCACAAGTCCAAGTATATTCATCTTTTTGTTCCATCGGAGCATTTTTCTTGCTAGTTATCGTAATCCGTCGGCTTACTTTCAAAAAAATTCTCAAAATTGTATGCCCAGACTGATATGAAGCAGACTGTAGTCGTTGAATCGATTTTTAATACTAGTTTACTCATTAATCAGTCCAGTGACTAGCTACATATTTTCAGGATAAGTTCTCACATCGATCGCACTGATTCGGATTCGGTTCAAGAATCAGAACTTCGATTCTAGTGGAGCTTGAGGTGTTAGAAATACCTGCTTCTATTTTTTTCAATCTGTATTGAATTGAGCTAATAAAAACTTGCTTCACTCCTGATAAATTTCTGATTGCAATTTTTTTACGGATAATTTTAAAAAGTGCGATAGTGCCATAGCGTGTTTAAGCTTGTAATGTATGCTTAGTGTAGCTGAAAGGTGCATAAATTAAATACACAAAACACTCAATTTATAGATCGAAAAGAGGTTTACTTTGATCGATTTCTTCGCTGTGGCGGCTCCATCAAGACCGCCCAATATGTGAATCTAATCTGCCATCACGCTTTTTTTGAATCAGCTAAGCCCCAACCTAGTTTCTTTTGGATGTTATGCTTCGCTTGTTGCGCATCGAAGTGACGTTTGTATATAAACTAAAAGCGAACAATCGAACATAACGTATTTATGTCTGATTTAAGATTATCTTGCACAAATGTACTCGAACGCGACTTTTGGTGGCTTCGAACGACTTTGGATAGCTCCGGACTTACTAGCGCTTATTTTGAATTCGAGGTGATTTTTCATTTTTTCTTCATTGCCTTATTATTTTTTGTTTGTCTTTTATTTTTTATGCACAAAATGCCCAATTTTATCTTCTGCTTGTCAATAAGACTAGAAGGATTCCTCCCTGACACCTTGGGCCCTCAATTGACAAAAACACCCTGAGCCAGAATTTTCGAAATTTTTTTTCATTTTTACCTCGATTTTTTTAGATGTCAGTATGTACATAGTTCGACGTGGAACGCGTCAAAAATGACGTTTTTTCGCTTTTTCTCGCCTACTTTGTAACCATTTTGATCTTTGAAAAGTTTTCGGCATCAGAATTTCGGCGCCTGCCCATGCACGCTTCCGCATCAGTTTACCTCCGGAATCAATTATTAATGTTTAGCTAAAATTTACTAACATCAATATCACATCAAATGTGGCATCTTCACAGCAGACACGCACGGGGGTTGGAGTAAACCCTCAGAATGGAAAAATTGGTATGCTTTGAGGAAAATGAAGTAAAATGAAGGCAAAAACTGATGAAAATTGAAAATTTTTCCGTGTGCTCAAAATTGACCAGAAACTGCGTAATAACGTGAAGTTTTAGCAACGCTATTTTAGCGCTTATATCAGTTTTTGAAGGTCATTTTGGCCCAAAAACTCAATTATTGACCCCTCTCCCAAAGACCGGCCAGACCCCTCCACCCAGATCGGCCACGCTATGCATCTATGCTCCACAGTAAGTTAATAATTTCACGGCAAAGCATATTCGTACATATAAATTGCCGCTCCAGTAAATTATTACTTTAATTCTCGTGCGGGGTCAGTCAGTTCTTCACGGCGATATATACCAAGGCCATTTTTTGTCCGATGGCCCTGGGATCAATTCTGTCAGGCTCGGCTATGTAAATCGCGCGTGCGCGCAGGATATAAATGGAAATAGCGGCAAATTTAGAACTAACAATGATACTTAATTTGATATGACGCGCAAATTTTCTCAGTAGATATCGAAAATGCCGAGCGCGTGTTGACGCATTCACGAAAATAAGCAAAATTATGCGAAGCTGGTTGACGCACCTATAGCAACGATTTTGCCATTACAGGTTTCTGCCCAATCGCTGCTGATGTTATAACTGTGGCGACTGTAATATCGACGGTCATTATCAAGTATGATTTAACGATAGCAGGCGGGTAGTCGAAATAATGGAACGCAATGAGCGCGACAATGATCAAACTGTAAAAAAATTCAATTGTGAACGAGATTCTTGCGCATAACCGCTCTAGCAATGCCGCTATGTGCGGAGCTTAGTCTACGGTATATTTATATGGAATCGAATCATCTGGAGTATCATTCTATTTTTCTCTCGCAGGCTGAGTTGCTCGCTCGTACCTCAGATCAGAACAGTTACTTTGAGAGTAGCTTGATGGTCACTCAGATTGCTTGATCGGTCCGCGAACTTTCAGTTTTTATGTGATTAAACCTGATTATTATCATTAAGAGTCGTATCAGATAGTCACTCATAAAGGTAGCTGCAGTCACTTGAGTTTGACCCGACTTGGAGTCCTAGGTGACGGCAAGTGAGGACAGCCATAGCCAGGATTTCTATTTCTAGACCGGGAAGCGAGCGGTTCAGACTATGTTAACTGGCATAAATTTCTATTTTATTTTCGGCGTATAACAATTAATCAAAAATTGCTTGCAACGACGAAATTGCACGCCGATCATGTAGTCTATTGTTTTTGCATACATTTCGAGTGCGCTTTCGTTTCTGACATCATTTAGCATTTTTAGCTTGCTGGACCAGGGGGTACGGCCGCACCCTCCGCGCTCTAGCTGGCAATTGGCTAAGTGTTATTTTAGTGGCCCAAAATGATGTGTCCCGGGTGACCGACAGTCCTGGGTGACCGACGGTCCTGTGTGACCGACAGTATCGGGTGACCAACAGTCCCGGGTGACCGATAGTCCCGGTGACCGACGTCCCGGGCGACCGACGGTCCCGGGTGACCGACGGTCCGGGGCCGACTGTACCGGGTGATCGACGATCTCGAGGTGGCCGACTGTACCGGGTGGCCGACAGTCCTGGTGACCGACGAGTGGTATAATAATAGGTTTGTCATGAAATTCCACAACTGACTAATGATTTCGGAATCAATGCTTGTTCAATGCAATAACATTGCTCATATATGAATTCATTGCAAATTTAAAACATGCAGGATTTTGTAAAAAGGCTTTATACATTCCATTGCGCATGTGAAACTACGCTGTAGAGCCGAATCTAACGCGCAACAGGATATAAGTACTTCAGAATCTTAATGACGACTGGACAACAATGAATCTTTGGTACAAGAAACTACACTGTAAGCCGATTTTAACGCACACAGGATTATAAGTAATTCAAGACAAACCTTGACTACTGGACAAAAAATGAATCTTTGAATCAAAATGTTTAGTTTTTAATAGTTTGTATTAAATATGTACATTTAATAAGTTGTATATACAATATGTACATGTAATAGAGTTTACTTGTTCACATTCAATCCCAGTGAAAAAATTTTTTTGTTGCTATTCTAAAGAGAATAGAGAAAATTACGTATTTCGAGTTTAAAAAATTTACGTGCATGCATACACACGTACGTACATATATATTCAGTAGTAATAGTACAACCGGGTCATTTGGGAATTTTTATGCCCATCTATGGATCACCCGAGTACAGTGTCGGCTACCCGGGACTTTGCCAGCCGCGGTATAGTCGGCCACTGGGGACTGTCAGCCACCCGGTTAGCCAACCACCCGGGACTCTCGACCACCCGGTAAAGTCGGCCACAGGGACTGTCAGCCACTCAGAACAGGCGGCCGGTATTGGTTCTGTCGGTCACTCGGGAATAAGTTCGATTGACAAGATCTATTTTTATATACTATTTGTCGGTGATCTGGGACTGTTTCGGTCACACGGGACTGTCGGTCACCCGGGACGTTTCCCCACATAATAATTAAAATATGATGTTGGTATAGCTTACGTAGTTTTGATATTATATCAATATGCTACTGATCCTTTTTATTTAAAATTTAATATACTTTTGATATTGATACTTTATTTGATACGTTTTTTGGTATATTTTCTTCAAATATGTTGTTTCCCTGTACTAAAGATGCATATAGGTACATATACATAAATCCGTAAATACTTTATATAATCTCCATGCGTTCTAAAGATAATGGTGTGTAAATAAAAATTTAGAAGACACAATTGTTTTCTTTTAAGAGGCAAAATTTAGAGAGCAATCACCAATAACTTTGAGCGAGCAAATTACCTATTTCAGGAGATTGTAGGAAACAGTCTATTGCCGCCTATAACGGTTTTGATGGTTGATAATTAGTCAGTCCTCGCATTATGAGATTTATCTTCCCCTGCTGCATCATTAATGCCGATCACCTGTAACATGTAGGTACCAATAGGTATGTTCAGCGATAAAAACAGTTCGTTTCACAGAAATTATGTATGTGATTGAAATGCTTGCTTAAACTCAAACGCAGCCAGAGCACTAATATTCACGAGTGATTGTGCCTCAACACTCCCACTGTTTCAACACTTTCACTGCCTTAACACCCCCAACACTCCTATTTAAGGTCTAAACACTCCCACTGAAATACTCAACACTTCTGTTGAGTC